>JALBYF010000045.1:30005-154192 GCA_023212725.1 Tranzscheliella williamsii | reverse complement strand
GACCCAGACCATGTTTTCTCATACCTGTCTGTGTAAGATACACAGATTCTCACCAGATTGCTCGATCTGCGTGAGAATCAACACAGATTTTGACAAGATCCGCTGGTCAACCCCTGGGTAACAATTACCAGGGGTTCGCGTTTTATGTTGTGAGTGGGAGGTAAGGATGATGTTAAGCCGTCGAGCTAGATTGTTAGATGCTGCGGATGTGGAGGCGTGGCCTTGCAGGCGTGATCGAAGCGTGTGTGTGTATGGCATAGGAAGGTCTGTGCCGGCGCATGTCCCTTGGCGCGCTACCTGCCGCCTGTTCTTCTCCACGACTACTGCACCGGCGATTGCGCGTACGGATCTCAGCCATGTCGCCACCCAGCAATGCAGACGGTGCTGCGGCGCCGCTGTACAAGCTCTCGGCCGTGTTGGAGCAGCATAGCGCAGATGTGAGTTGCGCCGCCTGTCTGCGCCGTCCGATGTGAAACGCGCTGACCTTTCTGCTCTATGGCGCTTCTATGCAGGTGCGCTGCGTCGCAAGCAGCTCCGAGCGCCTCGCCCAGGCGTGGCCGCACGACCTCGTCCTGACCGGGTCGAGAGACACCAAGGCAGTCGTCTGGCAGCGCGCCTCCGCCTCGTCGTTCCGCCCGGCCATCGAGCTCGGCAACCACAACGGCTTCGTCAACGCCTGCGCGCTGACCGCTACGGACGACAGTAAGTTGTTCGCGCTTCTGCCACCGTTCCGTGTCTGGTACGCTAGAACTGACGTGCCGACGTGCTTCTCCGCGCTTCCAGTTTATGCCCTGACTGCCGGCCAAGACAAGATCATCTACGCACATCAGCTCTTGCCCAGCGGCGAGGACGTCGCTGTACGGTCCGACCCCGCCTCTGGCGAGACGATACCTAGCCGCACTCTTGTTGGACATGAGGATAACGTCTGCGCGCTGGATGTCGAGCGCAACGGTCGATACATTGTCAGCGGCAGCTGGGACAAGACGGCCAGAATCTGGAAGGATTGGCAGTGCATAGCCACGCTGAAAGGGCACGAACAGTCGGTCTGGGCCGTGCTCGCCGTGGACGAGGACCGCGTGCTGACTGCTTCCGCCGACAAGACGATACGTCTGTGGTCGATTACGAAGCCTGGCAAGCCGCTTGCCGTGTTCGGTGGACATACCGATGCGGTGCGTGGCCTGACGCTGCTCGCCGGCGGCCAGTCCTTTGCGAGCTGTGCAAACGACGGCAACATCCACCTCTACTCGCTTTACGACGTTGCCTCTAGCCCGAACTTGGCGCCCCTCCAGCCGGTCAAGACGCTTTCGGGCCATACGAGCTTCGTCTACAGTCTTGCCACGATCCCGGGGGGTAAGGGCGAGCTGGTCAGCTCCGGCGAAGACCGGAGCGTGCGTATATGGAGGGATGGCGCCCTTGTGCAGACGCTCACCATCCCCGCCGTCTCGGTCTGGTCAGTGTCGGTGCTTCCCAACGGCGACATTGTCTGCGGTTCGTCTGACGGTGTCGCGCGCGTCTTCACCCAGGACCCGGCACGCGTGGCGGACCAGGCGGTACTGCAGACGCATGAGAACGCGGTTTCTTCGCAAGCGCTGAATCAGACACAGGTGGGTGATGTGCAAAAGGAGAATCTGCCGGGCACAGAAGCCCTCGCGCAGCCTGGCACGGCAGAGGGCCAGGTCAAGATGGTCCGAAACGGCGATGTGGTAGAAGCGCACCAGTGGAGCGCCGCCTCTGCCCAGTGGGCAAAGATCGGCGAGGTCGTGGGCGGCGTGGGCTCGGGACAGAAAAAGCTGTATGAGGGCAAGGAATACGATCACGTGTTTGACGTTGATGTTGCGGATGGTGTTCCGCCTCTCAAGCTGCCGTTCAATTTGAGCGAGAATCCGTACGCGGCTGCACAGCGCTTCTTGGAGAAGAATAATCTGCAGCAAGAGTATCTCGGCCAGGTGGTCAAATTCATCGAGACCAACGCTGCGGGTGTCACACTTGGAGGCGGCGCTCAATACGACGACCCCTACACAGGCTCCAGTCGGTACCAGCCTGGTCCCTCTAGCAGCGGCGCTGGCGGCGCATCGGGCTCGTCCAGCTCAGGAGGCTCGCAGCCGCCCGCGGTGGCTCAGACGAACAATACATACTCTGGCCATCGCAACGTGGATCCGTACACTAGCTCGAGTGCTCCCGTGCCTGGCGGGGCCAGAGAGAGCATTCTGCCGCAAAGGGAATTCTTGGCCTTCCGAGCTGCCAACTTTGCGGCGATCCGGAACAAACTAAAGCAAGTGAATGAGCAAGAGTCGAACAAGCTGAACGCTGAAGAGCTGAGCGAGATCGACAATGTCATTGGCCAGCTCGAAGGACAACGAGCAAAGCCGCCGCTCGACATTGATGCTTTGAGGAAGGCGTCCACCACCTGGTCGGCGGCGGGGCGGCTGCCGGCGCTGGACGTGATCCGATGTGCAGCGGCGGTTGGCACGACGAGCTCGACGCTTGAGCTTGCTCGGGAGGCGTTTGAAGCGTCGAGCTGGAGCGAGGACTGGCCGGCGGGCGCGTCGGCGGATGCCAAGGCAAGGGACGTGAACTCGATGCTGGCGTTGAGGACGATTGCGAATCTGTGGTCGTATGCCGGCTCGCTGGCCGACGTGGAGGCCAACAGCATCAGCCTGCTGGGCTCGTTGGGAGACACGCACTTCCACAGACTCGGCAAAAACGGCAGGATCGCGTTTGCAACGGTGGTCTACAACGCGAGCGCGCAGATGGTGGCGTCGACGAGCAAGAGCGCCGCCGCCAACATCACGCTCGACCTGATCAACGAGATCCTCCGCTTCGAGACCGAGGAGAGCGAAGTGGCCTACCGAGCCCTCGTCGCTCTCGGC
This sequence comes from Tranzscheliella williamsii, assembly GCA_023212725.1. NCBI lineage: Eukaryota > Fungi > Basidiomycota > Ustilaginomycetes > Ustilaginales > Ustilaginaceae > Tranzscheliella > Tranzscheliella williamsii. The sequence goes on along the minus strand of JALBYF010000045.1, from coordinate 151,322 downwards.
AATTTGGTATGTTGCGGATCCGACCCTTGGGAAGCTGGCTGCATGATGGCCCGCGCTCAGCGGCAAGATGTGTACTGACCGTGTCCCATTCCCTTTCTTCTACTGTGGTACCTCGACCGACAGCTGTGTTCGTCCTCCGGCAACGCACTGAAGCAAGGTGCACTGGAGGCTGCGCGACAGCACCTGCAAAAGATCCGCGGCTCTGCGCTTGGCAAGGAAGCGCGGATCACCAGTATAGCGCAAGAGATCTCCCTACTGTTGTAGACAATAGCGTCATTGCTCGACTGTCTCTGCCGCCATTTCCAGCGCTGCTGTCTCCTTGACCCACTGATTGTCACGCCAGAAATCAAGGCCTCCGCACATAGCTCGCTCACACCTCACCGTATCGAACCGTATTGAACCGCATCGAACCGTACGGTTCGCTTTTACGCTGGGTTCATTGTTAATTCGAAAACATGAAGGCTTTGCTTAACCGCACAGCAAGCGTTACAGATGGACGACTGTGATCTCTCTCAGAGAGAAGAGGCGTGCGGTAAGGGCGGGTCATGTGACTGGCAGCACGGCTATGCTGCAGAGACTGAAGTGTGAGGAATTGCAGAGAACGCCAGTGCGGATCCCCGCCGAAATTACGCACGGCTAGGCGCGCCATCCAGGGTCCAGAGCGAAGCACGGAGGGTTGGCCGATTGAAGGCACACCGCGTGACCGCCTGAGTATCCCCGCCGGCCAAAGGTAACAGGACGAGTGTGTAGGTGCGGTTGGGGCTGCTAGGCTTGGGCAGTGGGGGTTCGCAAGGCGTGCTGCGACGATGGCGCGTCGAAGGCGGATGGACCGAGTGCGGTAAGGCTCCTCCGCGCCTGTAGCCGTGCGGCAAGCTGCCGACGTCCCCTGGAACGGCCCTCCCGCTTGGCACACCTACGCTCCTCGGCGCTTGGTCAGACTCGCGCTCCATCCGAGCCATACGCTGACGCGATGCCGCTTGCTACCTGCTTCCAGCTGATACGGCCTGCATCCGGTCAGCAGAGGATCACCTAGGACACAGACCGAAGCGCGCTGACAGCTGCGGGGAAGGGCTGCATTTCGAGAGCGATTCGACTTCCGTCTTCAGGCATGCCTGTCTGTAATGAACTGACTAGGATGTCCCGTAGTATGACACTTTCGAGTATACGCGCGCGCAGCTTGCGCATTACCACCTCTTCCTGTCGCGCCCTCCTTCGGCCTGCCGCCATAGTCATTGGTAGCGCTTCACCGAAATGCCAAAAAGAGGCTGAACAGCCATGGTGGTGCGCTTACTGTGGCTAGACAGTGACTGTGACTTCCATCGAAGGGTGGTATGCACTCCGACGTGTTTATGCACAACCCGCATCGAGCTTCGTCAATCTCCCGCAGTGCCGCAGTTGACCTTCAACACAAGCCCATAGACGCCGCAATCGCCATGGTGCTGCACGCTGTAAAGTGGTATAGCGAACGTCGCAGTCGTGTAGCTTTGCTTGGCTGTCGCTCTCCCGGTGCTGGATGGCACAGACGTCTGCCCTTGTCTACGTGCTCTGTCCTTCGCCTTTCTCGTCGTGTGGGGCGGGTCACCTCAAACAGACCAGTGCAAGTAAAGTCAGTTGCGCCATAAGGCGACGCTGTGGCGCGATGATGTGGCCGGCTCAGTGCAGCGTTGAGCAAGGGTAGCGTGCTGCCGAGCCAGGAGGGGTGGTATCGTGCATCGTGTTTTGGTTAGCGCTGTGGATTTCCAGCGGTAGTTGTGCGCATCACGCTCGTCTCAGGCTGACTTACACTAGGCGTTATTTGGCGGGCGTCAAGATGGAGGGCTCTTCTCCTTTGTGCTAGTACACGGTACCAGCTGACCTCTCTCGTCTTTCATTCCACATTCCCTGTGATTTGCCCTTGGCCTCGTGCCCGCCCGCTGTCCCCGCTGGTTGTCTCGTCTAAACCCGCCGCTGCGGCCGGCCCAAAGCCTCCTTAGACCTGGGGCAGAGGACCGCAAATCGCCACAGCTTTCGCGACGTCCCCATCTCTGGACCTCAGTCATGGCCCCGCCATCTCACCGTCTATCGCCACCGTGCCTGCCTTTGTTCTCAGGCAGTGCCCGAACCCGGCCCCACATATATACCCCGTACCAGACCCCATCAACACCAGTCTATTGCTGCCCTCCTCTCTCCCATCTACCGTTGTATCCTCGCTTCTGCAATCCGCTGCCCTTATTCTTCCGACGCAACGAACGCCAACACAGCCACCAAAATGACTTCCAAGGAAGCTGAATTCGCTTCCAATGAGCACTCAACCTACCAGCCTGCAAATGGTCAGACCAACGATCTTGGCAGGCAGATCTCGGTCACCCTGACTCCGCAGCAATTTGAGGGTGAGTAGGCCACCTAGTCGTCCGTCTGCTACCTGTCCTCGTCCTTAGCGCCGCGCGTCTGACCGCTCTCTGCTGCCTCCCATGCGGCTTGATACTGTCAACAGAGCTCTACCTGCAGCCGGGCGTGAAGTCCCGCGGCCAGCTTGGCGTTGTCAAGACGTTCGGCAATCCCACCGCGCTCGGCATCGTCTCGTTTGTGCTTACGTTTATGCCCACCTCCTGCTGCCTGATGGGCTGGCGCGGGACCACATCCAACTCGCTCTTGAGCCTGATTGGCGTCTACTACTTTGTCGGTGGCATGGCGCTCTACGTATCCGGGCTTCTCGAGTTTGTTATCGGCAACACCTTCCCTGCTCTCGTTTTCACCTCGTTCGGCACCTTCTGGCTCAGCTTGGGCGCCTTTATCGACCCTAGGCACCAGGTGCAGGCGACACTGCTCACCGGCCAAGGCGGCAGCGCACCGGTCTACTATGCTCCCTTCGGCTTCTACCTCATCTTCTGGGGCATCTTTGTATTCTTCCTCACGATGGCATCGTTCCGGACCAACGTGGTCCTGGTCTGGATCCTCTTTTTCGTCGCGCTCGCCTTCACCACCCTCGGCGCTGCCTACCTCAAGTTCGGCGACATGGCCACCACCGAAGCCTCGAGACTTGTCACAACCGCAGGCGCCTGCGGCTTCACCGCCTGCATGGGCGGCTTCTACATCCTCCTCCACCTTTGCCTCGCCTCCACCGACTGTAAGTCTGCGCCCTGCCATCTGCCTGCCGTCTACAGCGCTGCGCACGCACTGACCTTACCTTGTTTCGCCGCCATAGTCCCCTTCAACATCCCCCTCTTCGACTTGTCCCACCTCTGGGGCAACAGGAAGTGAGCGCACTCCTTCTCGTCCGCTCTCGCCAGTGGTCACATTTCGTCCCTGTGCCGCAAACGCAGCAGCTTCCATACCCCTATCCCTCGCTTCGGAGGCGTCTCCGTCTTCTTTTCACCCACGCCCGTCTCTGTGGCGCTCGCGTCTTTCAGTGCTGTACAGTCTCATCTAATCCAACTAGCCACTCCCGTGCAGCCAGCCGACCTGACCGCTCAACGGTCCAGCCGCGGTCTTGGCGTGATCACACGTGTGTCCAGCGGCTCAGTCGGTGCGGTCATTCGCGGCACGTGGCTAGACAGTTAGATCGGTCGGCAGAGCAGAGCAAGGATGCCAGAGTGAGAGTGGGTGCTAGATACTGTTTGAGCACGAGGCCGCGCAGCTCGACAGTGCAGCAGGGCCTGCGAGGCTATTTTCCGCGGTGGGACGATGCAGATGGCGAGCCGAGGTATAGATGGGTGGTGGGGGAGTCCGGCGACGGCAGTGACGGGCGTGACGACGATGCTGAGCGAGCGCCCGCGACGCTGGCGGGGGTGGGAATGCGAGGGATGCGGATTACTTGTTCAGGCCGGCGGCGACCTTCTGCTGCACCTTCTCGCGGAGGACGGAGTCGTACGAGTTCATCAGGTGCGCCAGCGAGCGAAGATCTTCGGTGTCGAGCAGATGGATGGTGATCTTAGGAGCGCCTTTGACGCCGAAGCTGCGGATCTTCTTGAAGAGCTGGTCGCCGAGCTTCTGCTTTTGGTCGTGCGGCGCTTTCCCCGCCAAAGAGTCGATAAACGCGTCCGTCGCCTTGCTCACCTCGGCGTCAACCTTGGGCAGCGGCAGCCCAGCGCTCGAGCTGCCCGACGGCGAGCTAGCCAGCTGAATGATCTCTGATGCCGGCAGCGCGGCAAGCGTGGCAAGTGTGTACGCAGGACAAGCTGCCTCCTTGCCAGACTCGGCCGTAGCACTCGTGGCCTTCTCCGCCGCACCGTTCCTGGCAGGGACGACCCAGGCCGCTGCAGGAGAGGAACTGGTGTCTTCACCACTTTCGTCGGTGATGTCGAGAATGTCTTTCGCCTCCTCTACCTTCTGCTTGAGCACTTCCGGGTTGAACAGGCAGAGTGCGCGGTCTTTCTTAGGCAAGCTGGCAAGCATGTCGGTGATGTCTTCGACTGCGGCCCCAGGCGGCAATACGCTGATCACAGCCTTGAGCAGCCTCTCGCGCTCCTTCATGGAAGCAGGTGCGGCCGACATGACGGATGTGTTGTCGGCTGCAGAAGAGGCGCTGGAAACGCTGCGCTGCACCGGCACAGTTAGGAGCTCGGATGCTGCTAATGGCACCGCTGGTGATGCACTGACAGGCGACTGAGGAAGACGATCGCGAGCGTCGTTGACACGTTGGATCAGTGAGATCGGATTGTTTAGCGCATCCACAGCGTCTGGAAGCCGCAGTTTCAAGAGCTCGGCAACAATGCCGTCAACTTGAGGTGCTTTGATGGAGGGCAACAGCTGCACCTTTCGGCTGAACTCTCCGGACAGCAGCTCGTTGCGCACCACTGAACTCAGCGACTTGAGCTGCTCTTCATCCACTTGCCCTGCGCTGTTGGCAGGCACACCCGCTTTGAAGTAGCTTCGGCTCTGGCGCTTGTCAGCTTTGCTGAAGTCGCCCTGCGCTGGTGTCGGCGTGCCTAAAGGACTGCCGTTGGTTTCGGAGCCGTCGCCAGCGGGTGAAACAGTGCCATCTCCGTTAGAGGTTCCGAACCGAGCGGCCAGCTTCTCTTGGCGCATCGTCTTGGGCTCGTGCAACCGCACGGTGATCTTTTTGCTGCCAAGCTTGGCGTTGTCCATCGACTGTAGAGCACGCTGCGCTTCGGCGGAGGTCGTGAAGCTGACAAAACCGAATTCTCTACTTTTGCCTTCAGCATCCCTCATGACACGTGCCGAGACGATGTGGCCGAAGGTGCGGAACGAGTTGAATAGAGCGTTGGAGTCGAACTCGGGGTCGATGTTTTTGATGAACAGGTTGCATGGGTCGACATACGTAGCTGCCTGGTTCGAGTACTGCAGATGAGGCTTGCCGCCATTGGCGACTGGCCCAACAGCATGCTGTGCCGTGGAAGCTGTGGCGTAGATGGAGGCGGAAGAGCCCGTGGATACGTTCCGGCTCGTAGGTGCGAAGGTCGGTGCATCGGCGCTCATGCCTTTGCCCGGCACAAATGGCGCAGCGGAAGCACGGAATTCGCTGCCACTACCGCTGGCATTTCGTGTTACTGTATCGATGGCAACCGAGATTGATTTCCCCGCGACTTCGGCGCAATGCATTTCATCCTGCGCCAGCTGCGCATCCTCTTCTCGATAAAAGTGAACGGAGGCCATGCCCTTGAAACCAGTGTGGACCCCAGCGGGGTTGGTCAAGATGCACTGTGCTTTGCGAAGAGGCCCATAACGTCTGAACATGTCGTAGACCAGCGCGTTGTCAGTGTGATGCGGAAGCTGCTTGACAAGGCGAGGTTTGGCGGCGGCAGCGGGCTCTTTCTCGGCACATTGTTCTTGAAAGCGCAGCTCGAAAGGAGGTTGAGCGATCGCATAAGCCTTTTCCGCCTTGTCCAGTGTCTGAAACTCCACGGTACCGCTGGCGGTCTCGCCGCTGGGAACATTCCGGTCAATTTTGAGGCGAACTGGAAGAACCTTTTCGAACACGAGACCTGCAAGCTCCTTGTCTGTGATGGTGGGATCGACACCACTAATGTACAGCAGCGGGCGCGTTATGTAAGGATTCGGTGGGATCCCGTTGACGTCTTCCTGGTCTGTCTGATCCTCGTGGTTGCTCATCCTTGCAGCAGGGTCTTGGCCGGCCGCTTGATCAGCCTGCAGCTTCTCCTGATTGTGCGGAGCGTAAATGGAGTCGGCCATGATCCTGTTCGAGCTGTGGTTGTGCCTCAGTAAGCGTGGTAGCGGACTACGGCAAGGCGGAATCGCGTAGCAATGCTAAGGAACAGAAGGGAAAGCTACGCCGGTCTTTATCGGATCGTTACCTGGCAAGATGAGCAGATGCGTTGCGAGGGGAGGCTGCCTAGGTCGTCGACGCGGAGTTGGAACAGCAGGTCCCTGTAGACTTGGTTGTGGATCTTCTTTCAGGCTGGGGCCAAGAGCAGACGTGGGTCAGATGAGGAGGCTTTGCGAGAAGTCCAGGAAGAAGATGAGGGCTTGAGCACGTCCAAGATCACATCCCACCGTGCCGTATTCAAGACACACCTCAACTAGCACACAAGCGCCAGAACGCGAGCGCCTGGACAAGCCGAAAAGATCTTGTGGACGTTTCACAAAGGCACACTCACTTTTTACAATCACATCGCACTTGTGACAGACAAATAACACTTTCACCCTCACACTCAACACTCCCACAGGCTTGCCATGACACGCATGCACGCACGCTTGCACCAAATTTCTTCCAAGAACAGACAGCAGCCAACTAACACTCACAACATTCGCATTGTGATTGTTCTCTCACTGTGACTCCCTCACTCCGCACACACATACTCTCAGTGGCAAGCCGGCTGAGCCGTTATCTGCTCTCTTCATCATACGCAATTTCACACCTCGGTTCCCACCTGTCGGATGCCGCCGTCTTTCCTCTCCCACATCCCAGCGAGCAGACTTCTTTGGCCCATGTCATGAGTCCAGCTGTGTTGTTGAGCCTCAGTACGTGCATGTTAATGTGAAGTCGCGCTCTTCGATTGTTGAGGCCAAGGAGAGGAAAGTAGTCGGGCGATCGGGTGGATCGGCAGATGGTCGCGGACTTACCGCTTTCTTAAAGCGACTTGGGCGGGCGCCTTCGCACACGCACGACAAGTCTAAGTGTTACGGACCCGCTTCGGGTCTGGCCCGCGCCCCAAGTTGCGTGCAATGCAAGATATATGATTGTTTCGAATCGTGGTGCAAATTTGCAAACCTCATTCATCGCCAGAGCCGGATTGATAACAGCTGGTACGGTCAGAATGCGTACTATGAGGACGTATTACGTTTGACCATTCAACTAGATGAGGCTGGAATCCCGACGGCTTACCGTACAACCGCCTCGCTGAATTGGCTCAACCTAGCGGCGACGCATCTCATTTACACATTTTCCAATATGCGCACTACCAGTTCAAAGTTCAACCCATTCACATTGAATCCTTGTGGCTCGCTTGCGCTGTGTTGTTTCCGGCCAGGGTTTGCTCAAACATCCCCGGCCAACCAGTTAGAGCAGCCATTCTGCCAGCCAAACCCCGCCCACCTTGGCCTATGGGCCCTCTCTCACATTACTCGGCTCGCCTGACCTGACCCTTCTAAGTCCCCTCCCCCTCCAAGCGCTCCAGCCCTCCGGCCCTTCTCTCCGCTCGTGTCGTCTTTGCTGTCATTATCTTCCATTCTTTCACATCTTTCACCTCTTTCACCTCTTTCACCTCTTTTAACCTCCTCAACGCCAACCGCAAGAAGGACGCCGACTACTCCACTTCAATAGACAGCGGTCTCGGCCTTGGATCGTTGAGTGAAGGAACTCACTTCAGCCCTGCTTCCTCCTCGTCGAGGCCGACCTGGCTCATACAACTGCGCTTGACCTAGCGCCGTCGTTTCGACCCATTGCGTTCAGTTGCAGGGAGGATATAGAGCATCTGCCCGCTCTTCGATACATTCGCCATTGGCTGTCTCATCGTCCTCTGCTTCATATTCAGCATGTCCGGCCTCTCATGACCCTTCCCTGAGGAGGTCTTCTCTTCCCTTAGGCTCCTTTGCGCCTTGTCCTTTTCCTTGCATCACACACGGGGTTTGTCTTTTCATAAGTGGTGCGCTATCGACTTTGTCCCTTCTGCGGATACAGCCTGCCCTGACGCTACCTATTCAGCATACTATAGCCGCTATGACAGGCACCAACTTCTGATTTGTCGTTCGCAACCTGCTTACTCGGTCAAACCCTGCCGCAGACAGGCAGTCATCTGGTTAGAGAACAATACAGGGCAATTTCGAGCTAGCAACGGGATACCTTCGGTTAATCCAGCTGGACATTTCCTCAAGCGATTTCCACTCGCTGTACACGACCCTTCTCCGTTTTCTCACAATGCAAGCGGCGTCTTCGACTGGTCGTCGCATGCCTTGCGACGACCTTGATAATGATTCCACAACTGAATCCTCGGCGTTCTTGACTCCGATCGAGACGGCGTTGGAATTACCGACGCCTGAAGCCAGCCAACTCTCGCCAAGAGCAGAACGGGTACGGCATCATCTCATCCCCGCAAGGACGACTACGTGCCTTCGAGCACCATGCCTCAAGGGTCAGACTTCGGCGCCGCTACCACATCCTGGTTCAGTTTCGCCACTTGTCCAGCCTACCGTTCAGCCTTCCGTCGCGCAAGACAGTGTTAGCACGAACCCTTTGCCCGTCCCTAGTACAGCATCTCATCATGACCGCGACTCAAGCTTGCGCCACGTACACTTCGACGAGTCCCCGCCAGAAGAGTTTTATGTCCTGTCTGGCGAGTCTTACGACCGGAGACCCATCAAGTGCACTCAAGGTGGCTCGCAATTTGACATGAGCCTTCCGCCCCGCAGCAGCTCTCACAATGGCGAGGAGTCCGGTGAAGAAGATGCTTCATCAACCGACGATGGTTTTATCGAGGCCGAGAGCCAAGAACCACCATCACCCAACGTCGGGTATTCCCCGGACCCTTCTCTTGAAGACTGGGCATGCATGAAGAATGGGAGTATGCTTGGGCACGCCGGCCATCATGCTCGACAGCAACAGTCGGGCCTCATGGCTAGCGGCAAGTCGCTCCATTTTTCCGCTCTCCCCTCACCACAAGACGGTCCCTCGCGCGACCGTGCAGAGTCACCAGACCCTCACAACCGGTCATTTGAGCAGATCAGTTTACCCGTTCATGCTTTCCGATCTTTCGGAGGTCTTCAGAACAGCCTTGCCGCCGATTCTGTTCTCCGATCACCTTCAACCGATCAAATCAGCATGGATGTTACTCCACCCCCGGTGCGTGCTCTATCTCCCGATGCGACTCCTATGCCGAGCCCCAGCATACACAAGTCACTGAGCAAGCACAGTGGAGCGGAGTACTTTACCAATGTGGATAACTCGGTTAACCCATGCCGTAAGGTCGACGACCGCGAAAGTGCGGCTCAAGCAGACTTTGCTGGTCCTTTGGAAGTTCTTCGTGACGAAGGTGACGTCTCGCTTTCGGATAAAAGGCCCGGGGGTCTGAGTGGATCCAGCCTCAATGTTTTCCCCGAACATCAAGCAGCGAACAACGCAGTAGCAACAGCCAACACAGCCACATGGCAGTCACACAGTGATCAAAAACAAACTGTACAAGACATATTGGAGCCGGCTGTAATAGACAAGAAGCCGCCTTTACCTCCTTCGACGACCTTATCAACGTCTCGCATCCCTTCCCATGGCTGGGCCACTTTACCCGGCTTATCTGCTTCACCCCTGTCTTCGCGTTGCTCCTCAGTCGACCCGTGGGCCTCACTCAGTAGTGACGGAGACGAAGAAGGCACAGACTCGCCAAGCAATGAGGCTAATTGGATCAGCAGCAACTGCACTAGCCCCGACCTCACACCGTCAGAGCATGGAGCCGGGAAGTTTGGGAAAATGCCCAGTTCCTGTGCTACCAAGCCACCCTGGTCTGAGATTCGGCCGGATGTCAACACTCCGAGTGGTACCTCCACCATCTCTCCTGAAGAAGCTAATCATCTGGTGATAGAGCACACTCCGCCTACTCAGCTGGATATCCTTGGAGAGGCTAAGCTCTCGTCCTCCGTAGAGACCGTGCATATACACGAGGCACGGCAAAACGCTCTTGCTACGTCAAGGGTCGCTTCGAGCGGTCTTTCGAGCGGAGGAAACTGTTCCGAGACAACCCCGCCAGAGACGTTGCGACAGCCCAGCTTTCAGAGTAGTGAGTCGTATGCCGATGACCTATCCTCGAATTTAAGGACGTTCGGGCACGGCAGCCAGGGCTTAGCTCCGGAGCTGGAAGAAGATATTCAGCATGTGCCCCGCGTACGCTCGCTCAGCAAAGACAACCATGCTAAAAAGACAAAATCAAGCAAATGTCGAGCCTGCCGCATGCTGCGACGCCGGTTCAAGGCCCTGGAAGATTCGTCTACTGCCACCTCTTCTAGCGGTTCCGCACAGATTACGGATGGGGAAAGCGAAGCATCTACACCTACACCGCCTTTGCAAGCATCTCAGCCATCGTCTGACCACGATGAGGCGGCAGAGCCTCCTGGTCTCAGCCGAAAATGCTCCATTTCTCGATTGCGAGCCAGCATACGGTCGCTTAGCATGGACGGTCGACCTTCGCTGTCTTCGACTTTGTCCCGTTCACGACCATCTCAGTCATCTTCGCCGTCCTACATGCAGATCGAGGCAGATGGTTGGCACGGACGAGACTCCTCCCAGTCTCCTGCGGACAGCAGCTCGGAATCGCCACATATTGATGCTATTGGACTACCCGTCTGCATATGCGACAAGAAGAAAGACAAGGACCGCCTCAAAAAGGTCCGCAAAGAACGGGAACTGGAGCGTGAGCGTGACAGGGAGTGGGAGCGGGACCAGGCCAAGGGTCGTCAGGCAAGACTCCTCGGAGAGACCTTTTGCGACTCTGACTCGAGCTTCTTATCCGCTCTGGACGGCTTTTAAGTGCTGACGATGATGCATCATTGCAGCATTGCCTTTCAACAGCCCGCCTCTGCCAGCAGACCACCTTGCTGCGCCGTAGACTTGCGATCTCCCTCTGCAACCAGTTGTTGTATGCATACGCTGTAGTCAAGTCATATCTTGGACGCCTCCGCTCATTCACACCTCATACTCCTTTATGCCACTACCTTCAAACTCCCTTCCCTTGCATTGCCTTTGCACAGCGCCCTGAACTGCCCTATCTCATTGCACCAGCCACCTGCAGCGTGATTTGTCTGTGCTTGTGCTGAAGATATTAGTGACAACATCAACAGTGTTGAGTCGTTGCAGCCTTTATTCACTGCGGTCGGTAGTTTTGTTTCGTAACAGCACAAGCCACAGAGTGCGGCTCGTGCCCTTGGGGCGTCGTGTGATCATACGAAAAGGGCCAGGATGTGTGACTTTACGAAAAACCTGTCACGTTTGAGTCACAATAACAGATGCATGGTCGGCGAACGCTACATTTGCAGGTAACTTAACTTAGATCTCAATCAGATTACCACTTCTCCAGCTGGATAGCGTACTCTTGACGCAAGCGAAGCGGCCGGGACCCTTATTTCTTGTCTGTCACTTTCCCGCAACCCCAACTCTTTTTGCACCACACGCTTCCAGAGCGGAACAGATAGAATGGACCCAGCTTGAAGCGCATACGCGCTGCAGCGTGAGCAAGGACGCTAGGGATCCTCACGGCACTAGGGCTTGCTCCATCGGCTCTCCCGACTCTATCGCAACGGCAAGGTAAGCAGCACTTAGGTAGGCTCATGCGCTTCGATGCCTCGAAACGGACAAGAACCTCTCGCTAATTTCGTGGCAGACTTCAAACTGCGTCTATGCATCAGCGTCGCGTATCCAAAGCTCAGAGAGAGCGGCTGCTCTTGTGCCGTTCTTTTCATTTTGACCATTGCCGTATGTCGGCAACACGACGGTTTTTCAAGCTCGAAAGAAGCAGACGCCGTCGAGGTACTGAAGGATGCTTGCGACAGGGGCATCTGCCCAGAGGCAGACGCACACAGTCGGAGCAAGATGATCGAGCAGAACAACTACGAACGTCCGCCCCGCACTTCTAGCATTAGGCCTTGCCATTTTGGGATCTGCTGAGCGTTTCACTCGACGTGGATGGTAGCCGGCCTTCCAGCTACCAGTATGGTACTCAAGAGAAGGAGGGGAGACTAATGCACTAGGAAACTCCGCCACCGATGGCTATCAATAGCACGCCAAAGCCGACGAAGCAGGCCAACCTTGATATAATGGATACGCCGAGCGGCTGATATTGAAACCAGAGTAACATTAATTGATATTGGCTCAGCAGGGGCCCTTGGAGTTGTAACTGTAATTGAATTCGGTGCTTATGCTTGAATGGAATCACTTAACCCGACTTAAGACTTCAAGCCCTGAGTAGTCGATCAATGAGTAGGATTGTTGGAATTGCAGCGTAGGGAACACCACATATGCTAGTCCCTCGGTCTGCATGTGTGGGCGTCCGCGCAAAAGTCACACTGCTCGCTCTGACTATCAGGAGTACGTGTTGCTTCGGAAAAAGAGCGCAGTGCAACACTCACAACTGGGACGGCTCACGCATTTGGCTCGCTTTTGCCCTTTGACAAATTCGGCCTGCTCGGCGCTCCAACCCACACATAACTACACATTTCGACACACTTGCGCCTACGCAGCACGCAGACTGCCTGGCCCAGGAGCAACCTGTCGACATCACACACGCCGTTCAGTAACTCTTCCGTCGCTCCATCTCTATCCTCATCAGCGCATCCTCATCAGCGCATCTTGTCTCCTCCTCTTCTTCCAACAACATCCTCCACACTCGCGAACTCCTTGAATCCTACTTCTGCACAACGTTGTCTCGCCGGTCCAGCTCATAGATTCTGCTGCATTATCGCCCTCAAGCGTGCTTCAAAGCAGCGTCAGTGGTGTCAAGATTTGGCGTCTCAGCCGCAGTGCTCGAAATCAACCCTAGACGGGCCAGTCTAGAAGCATTGTTGCTATACTTTTGTCATCGTCTATCCGTCTTGCGTCCCCATAGAAGTGCTTTCAAGCCTTGCTCTATCTGTTCCTTCGCAAGCCCCTTCCTAAACATACAACGGACAAAGGCACTTCGTCCTGCTTCTTTTGGGCTCGCAACCTACGATACTAGCGTCGCTATCACCGCTTTTCATTCGCTACACATCTAGCTGCCCATTTTCCCATAACAGCCGCCTCTTGCTCGCGTCGGAAGCCAAGCTTCTCACCGTGTTTATGGCTCTCCACAAGCTCGCCTAAAACCCTCCCAACCCGGACCAGTTCGGAAAGTTTGGCCCTCTTAGCTTCTGAATCCCGCGGCGTACGGTGGCCTCTTACCGTCAAGTCGAATCGCTCGGTGCATCTTGAAATCTTGGCAAAGGTGTTGGTCGCTCTCGGGGTTTTTTTGTAATGCCGACCATCGTCTCATCAAAGCCTGCAGCGTCAATGTCCCAACACAAAAAGTTCAGCACCTTTACCGGCGTAAGAGATACGGGTAAAGGAGACAGCCATAGCGCCACGTCCAGCAACGGTGGTGGCACCATGTCAAGCGTTCGAGGTCTTTTCGATGAGCAAGGCGTCTCTGGGTCGGCATCTGCAAGCCCAAGCGCTGGCCATATTCAGCTCGGAAATGCAGCTCAAGGCAAGCCGGCTGCGGTCCTTACCGCTATGAGCTGTGATAGCCCTTGGAGTATCAGCGTAGCAGAAGCCAAGGATAAGCGTGAGGGTCGCAAGCGGAAGCAGGGACAATCTTCCTACACCCTCTACATCACGACGGCGACCCATAACCTCACTTTGATTCGTTCAGCTGCCGAGATTGCCGAGCTTGATGCCAAACTTCGCGAGTCTACCACGTCAATCTCAGCACTTCCTGTCCTCCCTTCTCTGCCTGTCGTGACAGCGCACAACAGTGGGCGCAAGTTCTTCCAAACCATTTCCAGAACGCTGTCGCCTAACGCTACCCGGTCGCGGAACGCATTCAGCAATCTACATGGGGAATCGCTTTCGCCAAATACAGAACAGTCCTCGTTTACTGCAGGTTCTCCACCCCCGTCAGCTCCTCTCTCACCGGCGCCCGAAGAAATGTCCAAGCTCGCTTCTCACTCGACAACAATTCAACTCGCCACTTACTTTACCAGGATCTCCAATATCCCCTCAATTCGCAACAACAAAGCTTGGCAGCGTTTTGTTCGTGTTGGCACAGATGACTATCAAAGCACACGGGTGGAACGACGGGTCAGGAAGGTCCGCAGCGATCTTGCAGAACATGTCAAGTCGTCTGTAGCTCCACGCAACACGAACGTCGGAGTAGCTCCAAGCCAGTCTGACCCTGAAGACGATAGCGCACGGACAGAGGATGACCATGACTCCGCTGAGGATATCTCCCATACCACCAGAGCCGCGAAGCTCAAGAAGATGTCCATTTCTTCGCGGTCCGGATCGCAGGAGCATGCCCGATTGGGTGGCAGCAGTGGCGATGATAGCAGGTCGATTGGCACAACTATCGATATGATTCCTGAAGAGAAACAGCTCGAGGACTCGGAAGAGGCGCTGACGGGAACCGAGAACGAATTAGAGCCGCAAACCGTGGGGCAACGACGAAAGAAATCCTCCAACAAAGTCACAGTAGACGACTTTGAGATGATCCGCGTCCTTGGCAAAGGTTGTGCTGGTAAGGTGTTGTTGGTGCGTCATGCACCCTCTAAAGGACTGTATGCGATGAAATCCATTCACAAGAGACACGTTTTGGCGCATCAAGAGCTGCAGCATACCCTCACGGAGCAGGCTGTTCTCAAAAGAATGGCCAAGGACGTGCTTGACCCATTCGTCGTCCGTTTGTGGTGGTCGTTCCACGATCCGAACAATCTCTACCTTGTTATGGACTTCCATCCCGGTGGAGACCTAGCAACGCAGCTGTCGAGATGGGGTCGGCTCGGTCGCGATCGAGCCCGCTTCTATGCGGCAGAGATTGTCGAGGGCGTCGAAGGCCTCCATCAAGCTGGTGTCATCTACCGTGATCTCAAGCCTGAAAATGTGCTCATTGGTGCCGACGGCCATATAGTCTTGTCTGACTTTGGTCTCTCGAAAGAGTTCGAAGATCGCAGTCGTTCCAACAGCAGTGCCACGCCGCCCCCTACCTCCCCCGCCCGCTCTCACTCCAGCACCGCGGTTCCCACGTCTCGCTCTGCACACTGGATGTCTGCATCTGAAGATGCGGATGGCTCATCTAGATCATCCTCCAACAAGTGGCTCGACGAACGCGAAACAACGATGACATTTTGCGGCACCGCCGAATATCTTGCTCCTGAAGTGCTACAAAGTCAACCTTATTCGTATGAAGTCGACTGGTGGAGCTTTGGCACCATGCTCTACGAGATGCTAACTGGTATCACCCCCTTCTGGGCGGACACGCATGCTGACATGTACGCCAGGGTTCTGCGTGATCCACTGGTCTTCCCAGAGGACAGGGTTTTGGACCAGGACACCAAAAGCATCCTCCGCGGCCTACTACAGAAGAACCCGCAGCTCCGGATGAAGGAACCGAGAATCAAGAAGCACCCATATTTCTCAATGATCGAATGGGACCACATCTTCCACAAGAGATACATTCCGCCTTACATTCCCCCCACAGACCCCGACAACGATGAGGACACACAGAACTTCGACGAGACCTTCCTCGAGATGCAGCCTACCGTTACTCACGAAGTTGATGCTCGCGTAGGTGGCAACGCCAACGATGGCACTACGGGCGAAGAGTTGTCGGTAGCACAGGCAGCCGCGAGCGACGACAGGGGCAACGACATGAGTATGGATGAGGATACTCCCGAGCAGTCAAACCTTTTTGACGGGTATTCGTTCCGGGGGAGGAAAGATTCCGAATCGGTCGCCTCCACCCTTTCTGCTGCTAAGCCCGAAAGTACTGTCGATCATTCGACTTCTGCTGCTAGACCGGAGGATATCGCTAACGGCTTGCCCTCCCAGGACGCCCATAAAGCGGCGGATGCGCCAGTAAGTCAAACTGCCAGTGATGTGCTGGGCCGCAGAAGCGCTCGTGTTGCACCCGCACCCATCTCGGACGACGAAGATGACGAAGCGGCAGCACGAGCGGCGGTGGCTGCCCTTGCACACCTTGAGCACGAGGCAAGCCTGGAAGCGTCGGTGGCGAATACCTCCACCATATCAGACTCCACTACGGCAAACGGCTCGTCCTTGTCACGGAGCCGCGAGGCCACCTCACATGCCGCTTCCGATAGTGATCACTCTGGCTTTAGCCAAGTGCAAAGTTCACCAGCCAGCTCCTATACAAGCAAAGCGGGAGCCACACAAAAGCTTGTTCCATCAGCTGGTGGGCGTCCCAGCAACGGCGCTATTCGCGAGAGCGATGAAGATGAGGACTGGGACATGGTTGAGCTGGCAGGCCCGGATGGAGATCTGAAATCCGAGCTGAACGGCGGTAAGGGCACCAATCTATTCGCCCGGGGCGTCGTGGACACATATCGACTTCTTCGACGCCAGGAACCTTTGCGCATCTCAGCTTCGACGAGCCAAACCTCCACCTCGAGCAGGCCCTTCAACCGGCTTGGGAAGCGTCGAAACGGTCTGGGTTTAGGTACCGTGCGTGCAAAGCCGTCCATCAGCAACCTGACGTCTGCCAGTGCCCAAAGCCTAGACTCGCGCAGCGCGACGGAACGAATTGGGGAAGACAATGGACTCGAAAAGGATGCTATTGCTGAAGCAGAGGCTAAGCTCGTGACTGGAGAAAGAAGTTCCGCTGTGCCGACAGCTTCGCCGAACGCCAAGCTGGATACCAACCGTCGATCAGCAGCGTCTCCGAGCCTGTCCGGGAGCGAGGAAAATAAGTACCAAGCGAAAATGAAAAAGATGAAGCGCTTCACGACCTTTTTCGAGCCTGGGTCGCA
This sequence comes from Tranzscheliella williamsii, assembly GCA_023212725.1. Taxonomy (NCBI): domain Eukaryota; kingdom Fungi; phylum Basidiomycota; class Ustilaginomycetes; order Ustilaginales; family Ustilaginaceae; genus Tranzscheliella; species Tranzscheliella williamsii. Next base: position 134,444 of record JALBYF010000045.1, on the reverse strand, counting down.
CCGCTAGATCACCAACATCCGGCGGCAACGTCGAAAATCGTACCAGCTGCTCGCTCTGCATCAGTTTACCGGCCTTTCTCATCACTCCGTTATCCCGAATTGACGCGGCGATGTCGGCAAGAACCTCTCCGAGGCTGCGCCGGATCCCACACAACTCCTGCTCGTTTATCCCCATGAACCTTTGTCCTAGCACAGGGCGAAGGGCTATACCAGATCAGAGCAAACCGTCTCTTTTCTACTGTAGAAGCACTTTTGCATCATAGCCTGATGTCCGCGCCAGCCAACTGGGCATCCTTTCTCGCCTGGCTGGGCTGGCAGAACACTCAGCGGCTGTCTATACACACTCTCTTTTGGCTTGGCAGAGGCGCATCGTCAATGCCCGGCCTAGGGTAGCTGAGCCCGCACTGCGCCCCACATTCTCTTACTCCGTTACATTTCCGTTCGAAAATTTCATCTGGGTCTTCTTCCACCTTGTCGCTTTCCGGCCCGACTTGTCCGAGGGCCATCTTGTCGTCCAACTCTTTGTCGCTCCTTTGCTCATCCGTACACACAGTCTTCACGTCTAATTTCAAGGTGTCTTTGTTGCCACCAGCGCCCGCGTCCGAGGAAGACAAGTCTAATAGTATGGCGAAGAGGAGTGAGCACTAGAGCCACAGTTCGCGCTTGATGCGGGTGATGACACTGGGTCTCCGGCCGCGATAGAGGGCGGTCAGCACTTCTTCTTCGGACCAGAGCTTGTGGGTGGTGTTGGAAGAGGGGAGGGGCGTGAGCAGCATGTCGATGACCAGGGCGGACTGTTCGCCGCCGTAGGCACGCGAAATGCCGGTGTCGATGAGGAGGATGCTGCTGTCGTCGTCGGGGCAACGCACGGCGAAGCCGTCGATGAAGGGAGTGTGGCCCTGGACGAGGTGGCGGACGCCGAGGAGGGATTTGGCTTGGTGGGCGTGCTGGCAGGCGGTTGGCTCGTCGTCGGTCGCATACCCGCGGTACCAGAGCGGGCCGGCTTCGGACCAGAGATGTCGTTCCAGCAGTGTGGTGTTGGCGGGGAGGCGGCCGGGCAGTTTGGCTTCGGCGAGCGCCTTGCTGAGCAGGGAGTGGCCGAGCTGGTTGATGCGGTGGATGCCGATGCTGGCGTACTCGGCCGTGATGCCGCCGTGGACGAACGACACGGCGGGCGGCGTGTATCCGGCCGGCAGCGCCGGGTGGTGCGCCGGCAGAAGCGACACCGTGGTGGTGACATTGTAGTGCTGCAGCCATTCTTGCCCGATCCAGCCAGCGGCAGACATGGCAGCACGCCGCGCGTGCTTATCGCCAAAGGTGGCGATGTCGCCTTGAGTCACATAGCGCCAATCGCCGAGCGCGTTCATCAGCTCGTGGTTGCCCAGCAGGTTCCGCACCTCGCCGCCCGCCGCGGCAGCCTGAGCTCGAAGCGACTGAAACAGGCGGTAGAGACCGATGGTATCATCGCCCCGGTCAACAATGTCGCCAGTGGATACGAGCACGTCGTGCCCGGCGATCCATTCGTACGCCCCGCCTTCACCAGCAGAGGTCGATGAGGGCCCGATGATCGATGCCATGCGTAACACGTTATGCGCATGCTCAAGATCGCCGTGCAGATCAGCCACCGCAACAGTCCGTCTGGACACACTGCGGCGGCCGTCGCTCAGCGAGACTCCGTCTCCAAGTGACCCTTGAGAGTATGGCAAATGCGAGGCTAGCCCCGCAGTATCGAGATGCAGCTCGGCAGCGGCGTGCGGCTGGTAATAGAACTGGTAGCCGGTATACACAGCTACGGCTACCAAGCCGTACAGCACAAAGCGCAGCATGGGGGCTGCCATAGCTACTGCAACGCTCGACCTTGCCACTAGAGCGGCCACAACTAGCTGCGGCACGTCAGTCTGGAGCTGGACGTGGGCTCAATGATGTGGACAGAAAGCAAAACATCATCCACGTTGGCAAGCAGCGTGAACGTATTGCGCTAGACGGCACAGAGGTGTTATTCGAGCAAGACAAAAGGCACACATTGAAAAGAGCGTCAAAAATTGCAAACAAAATTGGACAAAAATGCGCCACGACGAACCGGTATAAAGGAACGCTTCAGCTAACCGCTGTTACTATGAGCGCCAGGGCCATCAGGGCTGAAGGTACGAGAGAGAGGTCTGGCGGGCCAGTGGAATGGTGCAACGCAGGTACAGTAGAAAAATGGCTACCTGGCAGGCTGTGCAAAGATACGGAGGGGAAAGGGCGAAAGGTCTGCGCTGACGATGGGAGGGAGGTGGTTTTTTTTCTGCTCGACGAAAAGGATTGCTTGGTAGAGGAATCGAGACAGGGATTGGCTCAGAGCTTCTCGCGTGCTAGCTATACGGGAAGCGGAGGCGGTGCTGGGAGGATCGTCGAGCGTGAATCGAACGGTCCATTGTTCGAAGGCCTGAGAAGCGCAGCGGGCGAGCTCGTCCTCTTCCTCTTGGCGCCTGCCTGTAGCGGGCGACACACTGGCCATCTCGGCCGCGCCGCCGACCTGACCCACACCACCAGAGAAGGCCTGAGCCAGCCAGGTCGGATAGGGATAGCTACGCGCTGATGCCCACGCTCGCAGCGAGGAAGTAGCGGTCGCGCCAGAGTCGGGCGCTCCTCCGACGGCGGCGACTCCTGCCGCATCGCGGCTCATAGCATCTGGCGCGGTCGCCTGTTGAGAGGATGAAGCTTGATATGCCACCGGCTTCGCCGCTGCAGAGCCTGGATGCAGAAAGAGTACGTTCAGATCAACTTGACGCAGCTTTGCATCTTGCAACACGCCAAGCGCTAAGCTGGTCTTGCTGCGGATTAGCTCCTGGATGCTGGCATCGGCCACCATCGGCTGCGTAGTAACAAAAGCCGATATAGACCCAGCTAATCAGCTTCCGGGCCAGTATACAAATGACCCTCTCGAAGAGTTCCGCTTCTGGACACGCGCTCTACTCACGAAATTTACGCCCAGTACATTGACGGTTCCAGGTCGGATGGTCCCGAACAGGCGGTGGAAGCAGATGGTCTGCAGAACGGCAGACACAGCCTGCGCGATATGCTTGCGATCGGCCGTCTGGGAAGGTGCAAAGGTATAGATGAACCAATCAGTGCCCATGCCGCCCGCATCATGTCTCCCACCGCAGGAAATGTCACAACGTGGATCACAACCAGAAGCATTCTACCTACGATTTGGTATTGGAACGTCTCCATTGTCCGCAGTCACGACATGCTGACCCAAGCGTCGAGCGCGCCGGACAGGATGGACGACAAAACCTACGCGCTCTGACGGTGGAGATGGTCGATGTTTGAAGGAAGAAGAGCTCGACCATTGGTCCTGATCCTGCGGGTATTCCCCCCCGTATATGCACATCCCACAGGCGGTGCTGAGTTGCATGACTGACAGTGCACCCAACAATATAACAAATTGAATTAAATTGCCGTGGCACCACAAAGAGATGCGAAAGAGGATAGCTGTCAAGGTAACCCTCAGCTTTCAACATATAAGTGATACCCGTACCTCGACCAGGCTGGTTTAGACTGGCTTGCCCATCTCTTTGCACCATGCCGTGATGGAGCATAGCATGACTGCAATTGCGGAAATTGATTGGGACTTCAAAAGTAAGCACAAAGCTGAACAAAGGGCGATGATTTGGACGAGCGACCCACCTCTGTCGTTACGTCAAATGTGCTGCTGTCGCAGTTCCCTTTCTTCTCTCATCCCATCCGCTCTGGCCCTTTCTTCGTCTTTGAGATGAGCGTCACTTCCTTTGTGTCGGCCCACATGCATGGTACTGCGAGCACAAAGGCCCTTCCTCAGGGCGTCGACCGCCATGGCTCGGCCCAGAGAGGAACGCCTTGCCTCGCTTTTATGGACGTGTTCTACATAACTTGCCCGGATTGCTGCTCCGTACTATAAGCCTCCATCAAAGACGTTTTGGCCTTGTCCTTGTCCTTGTCCTTGTCACAACGAACTCGTCTTGCCACCACTGTTCCGGCTTTGCTGTAGTCTTGTGCTTCGGCTCTTCTTCGGTCCAGCATGCCGTCTGCTATACGTCGTGACGCGTACGGCACCTTGTCGCCGTGGCTGGGTCTGCGAGCCCGTCTTGCGCTTTCTCCCATATCGATGGCGATGATATCGCTCCTATTCGTCGGCACTCGTCTCGTCATGTCCTCAGCAGATATGTCCGATCCGGTTGGCTTGGCAAAGCAGCGCTTGGCCTCATCTTGTGCTAGTGTCGAGCATGCTGCGTCGCTGGCTGCCTCCTTGCCCCATTTTCTGGCACAGTCAACAAACGACCATCTGCAGACCACCATTACCGCTACCGTCCATGCTGCAGCTAAGGCGTCTACGCTCGCTATCACCGCCGTCGAACAAGTTCTTCTCTATTTCGTAAATTCTTACCGTTCCCTCTTCCTATGCTTTATTGAACTGCTTGTTCGAGCTTCCTTAGCTGTTCTCATCGAAGCGGTGCGGCTCATTTCCCAGGCAGTCCAGGGGGCAGCTCATGCCGTTGCGACCGCCATACAAGAATCGGTTAGCACCATTAATTCGCTTGTCTCCACTGCATTTTCTGCCGCAAACGAGGTTATCGGCGTCTTTGGTCAGCACATCGACCCGCCTACGATCAACACGCCGTCCCTTGCCGCCCTTGACAATATATCGCTACCCACCGCGATCCAGGACTCGCTGACGACACTCAACTCCAGCTTGCCAACGTTAACGGATCTCAAATCCCGCATCGACGCTCTTATCTCTGCTCCTCTGCAACAAGCAAGAGAGAACGTCAACCAAACTCTACAGGACTTCCACTTTGATCACACCATGCTTCCTTCTCCCCCGGTTCAAGCTGTCTCCTTTTGTGATCGGCTCGACATGTCTCCACTCGACAAGCTCCATTCCGAAATCAAGCACACCGCCAAGCTAGGTGTAGTACTTTTGGCGCTCGCAGCAGTGGCGCTGATTCTTCTGTGCTGTGCACGAGAATGGTTCATCTGGAAGTGTCATCAGAAGCACATCGAACGAGTTCGGCAGGCCTGGTACCTTTTTCCAGCGGCCTCTGCTAACAACGAAGTTGAATCGACTTCTGACAAACCCAACCCTCTCAGCTCGACTGATGAAGAGCCGAGCTTACGTCGCTGCGGAAGTGACGCCATGCCGAGTCGCGACAGGCTGGCAATGCTGCTGGAGATCGAAAGACACCCGCTGCTTGCCCTCTCAACTCTACGCATCTGCGGCTTCTTGAAGGTGCATACCGCGGCCGCACGTGTAAGGATGATCTGGTTCTTGGCCTTCATCACATACCCGGCCGCCCTCGCCTGCCTCTTTGCGGGTGTGCTTGGTCTGGTCTCCGTTGGCGCTCAGCTTTTGGCCCTCGACCGGCTCTCGGACCACTACACCGCCGAGCTCTCTAGCTCGCTCAACCAGACGTCAGCCTCCCTAGTGGGCTTGCTGAACAGTCACACATTCAATGCATCCTATCAATTTGCTTCGGCCGCTAATGTTATTGTTGGAGGAGTGCAGGATGACCTGAACACGCATCTCTTTGGATGGGTGGAAGCGACTACCGCGACAATGAACACAACCCTGAACGAGTTCGTCGACGGAATCAGCCAGGCGCTGACAAGCACCTTTGGCGGCACGCCGTTCAATCAGCCGCTGCAAAACTTCTTGGATTGCATTCTAGGCCAGAAGGTCCGAGGTATCGAGACAGCCATCGACTGGGTGCACCGCAATGCGCATGTTGAGCTAACTCTGGTGCCAGATGATGTACTGATGATCAGTCCGGCTGCTCAGGACGAATGGTTCCGTCCACTGCACGACACGATGGTTGGCGACGGCAGTCAGGAAGATCAAGGGCTGGTCGGTTCGGTCGTCGCACGATATCGGAGACATCTGCGGCTCGAAGCGCGCATGTTTGGAGTGCTGCTCGCAGTTTACCTCGTAGTAGTTGTGGTCGGTCTGCTGACAGTAGCGCTGGCGAGTTTGCGAGACCGCTACACGGCGCCAAGCAAGCATTCTGGGCGGAGCACACAGTCTGAAAACTGCGGCACCACACGCGGCTCGTCCGCAGGATCCTCTGCCCGATCAGCGGTCTGGGCATCAGGCACGCAGAGACCCAAAATATCCTACCCGGTCCCGCAGTATCAACAGGCTGCAGAGCACTCGCTCGATTTGCCGGACAGGTCTTCATCAACCTACCGTGACCAGGAAAATCACGCTCCCACACCAGCTCGAACCACATGGCTTGCCATCCTGGACCGTCTCGCTTCAGCCACGTCAAACCCTGCCTGTCGGCGGCAAGAGCAGCAGGGAGATGAAAAGCCTTTACCAATCCTACACGGCGAAAGCGTCCCTTTGCGTTCGTTGGAAAGTCCTCTCCCACCACAAGATCTCGGCAACGAAAAGCAGAAGATGGAGGATAACGGTGCTCACAGGCAAGACACAAGAGGAGGGCCCGGTACTGTGCGCCAAACTGTCGACTGGATGGGTGCACACTTCCCGGTTCCAGCCTCTACCCGGGAAACCCCACCGTTGGCCGAACCACTCGCTGATGCTCGCCCAGCCGGGCAAGAGCTTCAACTGCTACCAAATGCTGGTCTACCAACTTCGCATGCACATGGCCTTTCTAGTGGCGAGGTGGCCGATCAGAGGGAGCACGACGGCTACATGCCGCTCAGGCGGGTCCGGTCCCCGCCATCCTCAGCCGGCGAGTCCTACCCGTACGACCCGCCAAGCTACCTACGTGCCGAGCAGCTCATACCTCCAAGCTCCGCCTTCTCCTTTCATGCCTGGTAGTATACCCTTGTATTATATGCATCCTTGGCCATCTTTATGTAGACTCAAGCGGTCTTAGATAGTAAAGCAGCGGACTGGGATGTTATATAGTTTCGGATCTAACATGGCCTCGGTGCGTTTTGTCTGACGATGAGGCCAGGCAGCATCTTGACCGAAAGCATGCTTTGTTCTTCATCGTGTTCGTCGTACCTCCGATCCGCACCTGTACGTCAAGAAGGATCCTGTGCTGCCTGACACTACTGGATGCACAACCCGTCGTTCTCTCTCCGGTGCCCGCTGCGCCTTACTACCTCGATCCGGTTCACTGCCTCAGTTTCTCACGGTTCGACCCGACCGGGAATTGGTTTTGCACACGGACAGCGTTACTCGACGTTCAAGGAGCCGTCTGGGGAAGACTGGAACATGGCTGACGTATATCCTTCCGACACAGAGCTGAAGGCGCTGGCCTCGCTTGTGAAGGAGAAGTTCCGGGTGGCCATTGACCAGGGAGATGCGTTCTTCTACCCATCGGAGCGGATCACGTTGCAGCCGGGCAGGACTTCGGAGGTGTTGTGGCAGATCCGGACGGTGCCTGCGCTGCTGAAGAAGCCAGCATCGAAGGAGGGCGGCGCACCAGCGGGTGGTGAGCCGGCGGGCGAGGCGGACGCGGGCGAGCGGGCACAGCAGAACAAGGATGACGTCTTTGCGCCGCCGTATGTACCGAACCTACTGGTCCGGGAGATGGGGGAGCATGTGGTGCTGCTGAACAAGTTCTGCGTGGTGCCGCAGCACTTTCTGCTGGTGACGCGGGCGTATGAGACGCAGGAGCTGCCGCCGACGCCACAAACGCTGACGCTGGCGTACAAGGTGGTAGCGGCGCATCGGAGCGCGTCGACCGAGCTGCTCGGCTTCTACAACTGCGGGCGGGTGGCGGGGGCGAGTCAGGCGCACCGGCATTTGCAGTTCGTCCAGTGTCCGCCGCTGGACACGGCGGAGGTGGTGGCGGGGCGGCTGTCGGAGGCTGACCGCGAGCGCATCGCCGAGGCGGACTACAAGGTGCCCGTCGAGCAGCTCCTCGACCGCATCGCGCGCGACGGCAAGGAGGAGGAGGCAGTGCACGCGCTCCCGCTCCCGTGGCAGCACTTTGTCGTCCTCCTCCGCCCGCCCGCCTCGACTCGCGCCGACAATGCCGCACTGGAGCGCTACATGGCCAACAAGTTCACCGCGCTCCTCGACGCCCTCTTCCGCGCGCGCATGTTCGGCTCCACCCCCACCACCCCCCGCCCCAGCTTCAACCTGCTCCTCACAAAGCGCGCCATGCATCTCATCCCGCGCGCCCGCGAAGAGTTCACCCACCTACCCCCCTCCCCCACCACCGGCAACCTCTCCATCAACTCGCTCGGTACGTCGCCCAACCCCCCTTCCCGCCCTCCGCCGCTCCGTAACTAACAGCCCCCATTCCCCTTCGCTTTTCGCCCGCACCAGGCTACGCCGGTTTCATGCTCACGCGATCGCTCGACGAGCAGGACGCGCTCAACGCCCTCGAGGGCGGCGTCGAGACGGCCCTCACTGCCACGGGCGTGCCCCCCGTCGAAGACGTCACCGTAGAGGCCGGCCTACCAACCACTAACGCATAGACACTGCCCTGAATCTACCCAGCTGACCCACGCCCTCCACGCTGCTACCGCGCTGCCGCACCGCGCGAGGACAGGAAACCCAAGCGCGGAGACGAGAGCAAAAAAGATGTACAAGTGGTTGCAGAACGTCGGTCACGGCCCAAAGCGTCCCATTCTACCTGTACAATAGGCTGACGCGGGCGCCGGCGGCTGGTGTGGTGAGGTGCTGGAGGGGAATCACTTGGAGGCGAGGGGGAGGTTCTCCTTGGTGAGGGAATTCGAGGCGGAGTTGGTGTGGTCGGTGATGGCAGCCTGGACGGGGTGTGACTTTCTGTAGTCCCAGACGCGGTAGAGCTGGGCGAGGCCGGAGCAGCCGACGAAGAAGTTGACGGCGGCAAGCGAGTAGTTGACGGGGGTGATGACGAGGGAGTAGCGGACCCAGATCATGCCTGTGGCGGCGAGTGCTGCGTTCTGGGGGACCGAGATCTTGTCGGCGGGCCGCGAGAGGTCCTTGAGCCCTGCGGCGACGAGGCACCACTTCATCAGCGGCGCCCAGAAGAACACTGTTACAGGCGGGGTGAGCCAACGTCAGTACATCTCGGCGCGGGAAGTGCCTATAGCACCGCTGGCAAGGCGAGCCCCGCGTAGGCGACACAACTCACCCGTCTTAGGCCCCGCAGGGTGGTTCATAAACGCCTGGAACCTGGATCCGGATGCCGACGCCATGGCGAACAACTAGCTGTGGCACGAAGACCCTGACGTGGAGAAAGTCCCGGTGGCGGTGGAACGGCTGCGTCGCGGCGTGTCGATCCGCCAGTGGTGTTGGGAGCGTAGCTTCGGTAGGCGCGGGCGATGGTGGTCGGTGGTAGAAGATCCGCCCCAGCTATCGGGCCCAGCATAAGATCCACCTGCGATCTCTCGCCACGCTGCTCTAATTACCAGTTCTATTCGATATTTCACTCTGTCTTGCTGGGGTTCGAATTCGGACCCGTCGTTCTTATCCCCCAAAAGATCCAACATCGCGATGGACGGTTGTTGTTAGGTTGTTGCCATGGGCATCCTCACTAGTGTATAGCTGGCAATTTCCGCACTTGTACATGCGGCGCCGAAGAGCACCGAGCTTGTGGCAACTAGATTGTAGGTATAAGACGGGTACGACTACAGAATGGCAGCGATAGAAGAGATGCAGGCAATCAATCGGGGTACGAATGGGGCAATGCGTCGCGGTAGGGACGAGGCAGTCCGTCGCGGTCGAATGGGACGCGCACGGCTTGCGGCGGGGCAAGAAGGCCATCACTCTGCAGAAGTAGGCGCTGGTGCTGGTGCTGCAGCCGAGGCGGAGGTGGACGGTGGCGGTGCACGTACGCCCTGAACAATCTTGAGCTTGTGCTGCTTGGGGATTGCCTCGCGCAGGTAGTCCAGATGCTTGGCGTGGAGGGCCGCCTGTTGCTGCACGCCCTCGCCGCTCCATAGCCGCCTTTGGCTATTGTGGCCAAAAACCACGGTTCGATCTGGCAGCGCCTCGTGCAGCCCCGCTGTTTTTCCTGCCACTCTGTCCTCGCCAGACGCGCTCGCATCGGTTGGGGAGGCCTGGCGCGTGTCCACATCGGTAGGAGCTTCTTCATCACTGTCGCCAAAGACGTCCGCCTCCCAACGGCTGGAACCGCCCAGCAGGGGCTGCGGCAGCACCGTACATCCTGCTCCGATCGTACAGAAGGAGCCCACTCCGACCGTTTGAGCCACCTTGGATCGCATCTCAAACACGTTATTCGAACCGACCGAAGCAGCCTCGATGCGACATCCTACCTCGAACAGGTTCGAGTCGCCGATCTTCATGGTGGCCTTGTGCCGGTTAACAATCACTGCGGTTTCCTCGATGATGCAGTTCGAACCAATCGAGATGGGACCTTGCAGCGCCAGGATGGTGGCTTTGGGGTGGATCACCGTGCCACTTCCAATGCTGATCTCGCCTCTGTGCAGGAGGGGAGAACGGGGCGGGATCGGGGTGATCAGCTGGGCCACTCCTCGCGTGTGCGCGAGTGTAGGTCACTCACCTAACATCGGCCTCTTGAGCAATGATGACGCGCGTTCCGACAACTAAGTTGTCCTTTCTGGCAGTTGAAAGGCACGCGAGCGCAGGAGAGTGAGTCGTCGGCGGCGAGTGCCATGTATAGGCAAGAGACGTATCGGGAAGAGCCGTGGACAAGATCAGCACCTGCTCCGACCTGTCTTGCTTAGTGTGACCAGCACAGCGAGTGGTATGCTGGAACAAAGCGGCACTGCGTCGCAGCAACATGGCGCTGCTGAACGGGCCGGCCAAGATGAGACTTACAGAGGTGGCATGGCGTCGGAGGGGGCGGTTTCTGCTCGCTACGACTTCATTCGTGGAGCGGGGACGCAGCTTCCATCTCTAGGCTTCTTACTACCTTGGTGACACGCGCTGCCGTCCATGTGGCGTGGTAGGAACCAGAGCGAATCCACACCTTATGCTGTCTTCTGCAGACCAACACCTTCCTCCACCCGTGACTTGTGGACGCATAACGGTCTAACAATATGTAAACCAGCATCGGGTTATATCGTCCTCTTCGAGACATACGGCACCCGATGGGTGGATCGGGGTTGGTATGGAAAGGGCGAGCGCGTCGAAAGGCGAGAGATCAGCAAGCAAAGCTCAATTTCGAGCCGAGCAATTACAACCATGAATGCCTTGCAAGGGGCCAACGCAGACCACGCAAAGTCAATGCAGACACTCACACTTGCAGCCAACGCACGCAACACATCCAACACCTTCACCCACGGAGCGCAAGCCACAGCAAGTCGACCGCCTCTTCTAGCCACGCCTCTTCCAATCTAGTTTCCGTGCCAGCTGTGAGCTCGCCTTCTCCCTCTTGCTCACTTGGTTCCCTCTGCTGCCGGCTCTCTGCTCCCACCTTCCTGTTCCTGCCCCGCGCCCCGGCGAATCACTTGCACATCGAAGCTCACCCCGTCTCGTGGAATCCTCACACCGCCCCGGCCAAGTGTCTCGCTCGAAGCTGCCTTTCTCGTTCGATAGAGTAGAGACCCTTTTCCTACTTACCAACAGTAGCCTACTATCACCTAAGCGGCGATCGCACCGAGGGTTCCCACCTGCTGGCATCCTTCCCCCATCCGCGTGGATCGAGTTCACAAGCTAGGCGCGTCTTCGTCCGCGACTACTTCGCCTCAAGTAGATCCCCCACGCTTCTGCAGCGCATATAGCGTACAGACCGCCACACCGCTAAACGAGGAGACGCATTCGTAGCGCAGCATTTGTCTCTGTTGCACGGCAAGCATCTTTCGGACCCACTCATACCCTCTGTTCACCGCACTCCATCATGTCGCAGCACAGTCAGCAGTCTAAGCAGCCTTCCTCCTTCAAAGTCGGCGAGACCTACAAGATCGTCGATGTTGTGGGCGAGGGGGCTTACGGGGTCGTCTGCTCCGCCATACACGTTCCGTCCAGTTCCCGCGTCGCCATCAAAAAGATTACTCCCTTCGACCATTCCATGTTCTGTCTGAGGACATTGCGTGAGATCAAGCTCTTGCGCCACTTCAACCACGAAAACATCATCTCCATCCTGGACATCGTCAAGCCTCCGGATTACGACTCCTTCTCCGAGGTTTATCTGATCCAGGAGCTTATGGAGACGGACATGCATCGCGTCATCCGTACACAGGAGCTCTCCGATGACCACTGCCAGTACTTTATCTACCAGACCCTCCGTGGCCTCAAAGCGCTTCACTCGGCCCAGGTGCTCCATCGCGATCTCAAGCCCTCCAATCTGCTTCTCAATGCCAACTGCGACCTGAAGATCTGCGACTTTGGCTTGGCTAGGTCCGCCAACCAACCAGAGGCGGAGGGAACCGGTTTTATGACCGAATACGTCGCCACCCGTTGGTACAGGGCTCCCGAGATCATGCTGACCTTTAAGGAATACACAAAAGCCATCGACGTATGGTCCGTCGGCTGCATCCTTGCCGAGATGCTCTCCGGCAAGCCGCTCTTCCCCGGCCGTGACTACCACCACCAGCTCTCGCTGACGCTTGAGATCCTTGGGACGCCGTCGTTGGACGACTTTTACGCCATCACTTCGACGCGGTCGCGCGACTACATCCGGGCGCTTCCCTTCCGCAAGAAGCGCAATTTCCTCCAGATGTTCCCCAACGCCAACCCGCTAGCGGTGGACCTGATGGAGCGTTGCCTCACGTTCAGCCCGCGCAAGCGAATCACAGTGGAAGAAGCGCTCGCCCATTCCTACCTCGAACCGTACCACGACCCCGAGGACGAGCCCACCGCCGAACCGCTCGATCCCAGCTTCTTCGACTTTGACTACTGCAAAGAGCAGCTCTCGCGCTCCGAGCTCAAGCGGCTCATCTACAACGAAATCATGCGCTAGCCCTCCCCTGTATACCACGTCCCCTTGCCACCGCCGCCAGCCGCGCCTCTGCCATGTCCTGCCCTGTGGAGCGTCTGTTTTCGTCACACCAGTAAGCTTGACCCCAGAGCTCGGTCAAGCTGGCGTAGATCTGTGGTTCTACCTTCTCAGGCGCACGAGCAGCCCGCTGCGCCGGCTGTTTGTCCGCGCTCGTCCGTCGTTGTCTCGTCTCTCCGTGCAGGTTGCTGCCCGCAGCGCCGGAGAGGCTGCATGCGTGTTTCACCACAACGGGCACGCCTGCGACAAGTGCCGAGCACGGTGGGTGTTTACAACGTATGCGTTTTCATTATGGTGATATGGAAAGCGTTAGCAGGGGCGAGGGGGCTGTCTACTTGAGCATGCCCATGAGGGCACCGAGGCCGCCGGAGTTGCCGCCGCCGATGAGACCGGCGAGGGCAGAGGGGTTCTTCATGGCAAGGCTCATGGCCATCTGGGCGGCCTGGTTGACGGCATCCTGCTTGGAGCCCTGCGCGTTGCCCTGTCCGTCCTTGGTGTCGTACAGGTCGGCTGCGTGGCTCATGGCCGCGCTGATCAACTTTGACTTGAAATCGCCGCCGCTGCCGCCGCTGCTGCCGCCCCCAAGCACCGCCTTCACCGCAGAAAGCCTATAACAGCGCAAGAAAAGAACTTCGGTCAACATCCGCATGCACCGCACCGCGCCATCACTCGCACTTACACAGCAGCGTTGCCGATCTGCCCAGAGGTGTTGGGGCCGTCCTTGTTGTTCACCTGGTCGTGGTCGTCGAGCAGCTTCTGCTCGTCTGCCTCGCCCGCCCCGCCCTGGTTCTGCAGAAATGACGCCGCCGACGCGAACAGCGACGAGTCGTGGTTGCCAGAACTGAAGTTCTGCGCCAGCGAGGACAGCTGCCCCACATCAAAGCCTCCACCGTTGCCACCCTGCTGGGGCTGCCGGCCCTCGTTGTTGTTGTTGTTGTAGTCGCCGTTGTTGTTGTTGTTATTGTTGTTGTTGTCGTTGCCGCCGGCGAAGCTTTGGGCAAAGTTGGCAAGCTGGCCGACGTTGAAGCCGCCGCCGCCCTGGTTCTGGTTGTTGTTGTTGTCGTTGCCGCCGAACATGATGTTTGTGTGTGTGAGTGTGGCTTGCGTGGATAATACAAAGGGATGGAGAGGTGGAGAACAGTGACGGCCGCCCGGCACTGTTACTTATAGGCTGTGAGAGAAGCTGGGCTTGGCGGTGACCTTCTTCTTGCGCGGCCCGCGCATCGCTTGGTTAGGCTCGCTCGTTTCCTTGCATGTAAGACCGGCCAAGGTGCGTCTTGTTCCAGGCCGGTACGCACAGCGAGGCAGAACCTCGGTCTAAGTTAATGTTATTCGAACTAACACTGAAACGCTAAACCCTTCCGTGCACGAGCCATGCAGCTTGGCCACCGCCACTGGCAGCCAGACCTAACAAACGCTGTGGGGTTGGGCAACGGCCTAACAATTTAAGCACGAGCGGTTTGAACGACGACGCGACGGCGCGGAAGTGTTGCTTTGCGCATCGAAATTACGACTTTAGCGGATGGGAGGAGAAAGGGTCTAGTTGTCGAACAGCCTGTTGAGCTGCCTGTCATCCTTCCTCCACCGTCACCAAGCCGGACGTAGCATTGCAGCGGCCGTTGCGCTCGCTGCTGTGAGGAGCCATGTCGATCAGGGCAGGTCCGTCGCGCGTCGGCCACCCAGGCCCGGTAGCCGCGCCGGGTCGGTCGAGGTCCAAGACACCGAAACGCATCCAGCAGGAAGAGCTGTTGGAGCGGCTTGTCGATGCGATCGTGCCCTTCGAGACGAGCTCCAGTGCTGCGTGCAAGGCGGGGGCGCTCCAGACACTGCGTAATGACACCTGGTCGCCCGCTGACGCCGACGAGGTGGCAGCGAGCATCGCCGGGCTCTGTCGCAAGCACACCATTCACCTCTCCTCCGAACTCGCCACCGCGCTCCAGCGCTGCTACACCGAGCTCCAACACAGCGCGAGCCTCGCAGTACAGCTCGCTGAGTCCGCCCGCGAAACTCGCCGCCGCCACGGCCAGAACATCGACAGCATCCCAAACCCTTCCGTGCGGCCAGAGAACGTCGCGGATGTCGTCAAGCTGCTCTTGGCCCTCTCTCGGCCCCCCGATATCACAGCGAGAACAGCAGCAAACCTCATACTCAGCCAAACCGAACCGAGACGGAACGTATATCTAACCAAGGAGCAGAGAAGAAAGATGGAACGAAGCGAATGGCTCAACATCTTGCTGCAAGAGCCACTAGATGGTACCGAATGGCAAGAGCAAGACAATGATGCGTCGTCCGACCTGTCGGATTGGAGCATCGAATCGGAACAGAACTACCACAGATGGGAAAACCTCAGCGAAGCCGGTAGGAGACTGCAGAAGAATCATGGCCAATCTGCGTTGGAACAGCCGCTTCCACAGCACTCGGAGCAATATCTGGAACGAGAGCAGTGGACAAGGCAGCGCTCATCGCGTCGACTGGCGCTTACAACTATTCACAATCAGCTTCACATCGACGAGCAGGGTAGGCTACAAGGCCAACTTACAGAGATGGATGCCGTCAGGGAAAGTTTGTCTGTCCTCATGGGCCAATCCGGCCTCCTCTTCCATCCTAACTCAAGGGGTGTATTTGCACCAAATCAACACATCCCGTACGAAGCGTCCGCACACGGCAGCATGGCAGCACAGCTGGTACACATCGCTGATTTGGCCAACGTGCTGCAGTCCCTTCGTCGCTATGCAGGCCAATGCGTGGTGGTCGCCAGCCACGTTGTCAACGCCAGCACGAGGTCCCCGGCTTGCGAGGCTTTTGCTGAGCAGCTTCATCTCCTCTTGCAACGCCTGTACCTACACCTTTCCGAGTACGATGCTGACATCGGCTCGTTTCTGACAAAGCCCGGCACGCCAAGTCTCTGTAGCGATCGGTTCGTGACAATGCCCCAGCTGATGGCCATGGTGGACCGCTCCTCTCGGTCGGTAGTACTCGTGGGCAGACTGTTGGCTGACCTCGGCTGCCTTGCACCGTCCACTGACGAGCTCGAAACCGTCAACGCCATCAACGACAAGGATCTCATAGACGGCCTACAGGCTCTGCTCAGTTTTGTACAAGAGCAGCGAGATCCTCAATCCAACGACGTGCTGGACGACCTGAGCAGATGTCTTCTAGCCGCCTCTAGCCCGGTCTGGCAGTCAGCAGCCAGCATGCTCGAACGAGGCCTAAGCTTCGCAGTCAACAGAGAGCACGATACGCTCTTTGACGATAGGCTTGTCCGCATGTTGGTCCGACGCAACAGGCAGCTCGCGACTGCTGACAGCAGCTTCTGGCGGCTTGGGTATACTGCCCACGACGAAGAGCGTTCGGATGCCGGGCCGCCGAGCAACCTTCCGGCTTTCCTCGAAAGCATCATCGCCGAGATTCTCGTGACCGCCAAGGGCGTAGGCTTGCTTCGAAGCCTTGGCATCGACGCCCTTGGAGAGCTGAGACCCTGCCGCGATCTAGCCAAAGTGCTCGGGCTTGCCGAGCTTGCCGACATGGCCGCCCTCGAAGTGGCCGAGATAGACACACAATCCGCATCGGAAGCCAACGAGCTCGTGTCGCCACATCGTGAGATGGTACCGTTGGACCCGGATGTAGCACGCCAGCAAATTCGCTCGCTTTTGTTCAGGGCATTGCCTGACCAACCCAAGGTCGAAATCGACATGGTCCACGAAACCGGGCTCCTCACACCGCCGTCAGAGTTGGAAGACGCGGCGTCCACCCCGCAGGGTGGGGTCATGGCGGACCAGCGCTTCTCCTGTCTGCTGGAACCAGAGTTGAGCCGATCGCTGCGCGCTCATCTGTCGCCCATTTCGGCCGTTGTACGGCGGCGGCTGTTGGAGGTTCTGGTAGCCCCGCCCAGCGAAAGCGGGTTTCATCTGCCTGGCCATCTCGCAGCAATACACGGACTCTTCCTGATGCAACAGGGTACGGACATGGGCGACTGGTGCGCTGGCCTGTTTTCCGACCTAAATCGGCCGAACGGAGCGGTTCGCGCACTCGACTTACACCGCTTGAACTCTGGCTTCCGGGACGCGGTGGAAGCGAACGAGGCTGCCGACCGGGGCGATCTGTGGATCGACCACAATCTGGTTCGGCTGGCCGACAGTGCCGCCGACAACGAGCCTGCCGCTCTGACGCGGTCCAAGACACGTGTGAGACGACTGGCCGACATCAAGGTGGAATATCAGACGCCATGGCCAGCTGTCTTTGCGTTCCCCACCGAATGCATGCAGATCTACCAGAGGCTCTTCACACTGCTGCTGCAGGCCAAATACAGTTTCTGGAAGGTGTCAGGGACGCTGAAGCTGGCCAAACCCGAGACAGTGCACATGCGCAAATTCTGGAGCCTCCGACGGCAAGCGCAATGGCTGCTGCGGACGCTGTTGGAGTATCTTCAGAGGGACGTTCTGGAAGCCTTGTCCGAGGAGCTACGCCTGGAGTTAGAAGAGCTCGCCTCACTGGACGCCATAATCAATGCGCATACCCAAGCGATGAGGAGGACACAGAAGCTGTGCTTCCTGGAGGAGGGGCAGAGCGACATCCAAGAGCTCATGGATGCGGCCTTCAAGCTCAGCACGGAAGTGGTGCACAACTACGAGGATTTCATCGGAGAGAGCAGCCGAGACGAAGATCGGAGAGCGCGCAAAGCGCGCAAGGAGCGGCGGCAGCGGCGCGCGGCGAAAGTGCGGCAGCGGACAGCGCCGCTGGGTGCGATTGCCGAGGCGGACGAGGAGGAGGATGGGGTCGAAGATGATCAAGAGGCGGAAGAGGGGGAGCTGGACGCCGCCGCGTCGTTTGACGTGTTTGATGCCGACCGCTCGCAGCTGCATGCCGCAGACGAGGCGGGGAGCGAGGGCGAGGAGGGGCGGGACATGTCGCTGTCGCACCTCTCCGGCGCGTCGTTCGACGCCTCGCTCAGTGTTAACGCGTCCGGCTGGCTCGAGTCGCAGCCGCAGAAGCGCGAACGCTTCCGCCTCAACTGCGAGCGCCAGCGCAAAACCCTGCGCAGACTCACCGACAGCCTCATGGCAAGAATCGACCAGCAGATCGCACGCGTCGCCACCCACGCCGCCACTACCGCCCGCGACACCCCCCTCGCCCACCAGACGCTCGAGCATCAGCACAACCTCCGCACGCGCTGGCAAGATCTACTCTATGCCTTGCAGTGGTCCGCCTAGTCCGCGCCTCTGTGCGTGGCTACCCATCTCTCGGCGATGTAATTGTAGTTGCGCAACTAGCCACCTTACCCACCGTGCCATGATCCAACACCAGCACGTAGCTGGAGGCTAAAGCCGTGTTTGACTGTGTGCAATTCGTCAGACTCCAACGCGTAGATGCATGTGTAGATATGGCACGTACTCCAAGTCAATATCACGTTTGGTATTAAGGGCAGATCGGGCTGGCTAAGCTCTAGTAGAAAGATTCTATCCGCACGCCAAATGATCAAATATACGATAGAGATTCGCGGTGAGCCTTTTTGTATTCTGTGGAGCTCAGTTAGAAGGCGCGACAGACTACGTTCGTGAAGGGTTCGCGATGTTGGTAACCGCTCCGGCCGTATACTCAGACGGTATTATGCGCCCAAGGCTGTCATCCACCTCCTCGTTCAAACTCCCCTGCCCGTCGCTCGTCGCTCGTCGCTCGTCGCTAGCCGCCTTCTCCGCCCGCTCCGTAACATAGGCGCCATCTGCTTGCGGCGCACTACTCAGCTTACCGCAGCTCCATCTCCGAACGGCCAAGACGCGTCTTGCGAGCACGGACCCTTCTCATCTCCGCAGTGCCTCTGCGCGCGCACATCATTGCACTCGCACGATCGCTTGCGCCCACCCTTCTGCGCAGGTTCTCCGTGCTGGACGCCAAGCCCTGTTCGTATACATTCGCTTGAAGCCTGTCGAGCTGAATGTACGGGGCTGAGCTATATCCATTCCGCAGGCTTTGCTAGTGCGTCTCACGCTACATCGTTGCCAGTAGAATCTCACCATGGCTACGGCTCTGTTATGCTCCTAGACAGTACTAACATGGTGACGCTTCATCATAGCGCTGGCTCCGCGTCGACGAGTATATTGCCCGCGTCTCCGCCTCGTGCCAAGCAGCCTCCACCAGCTATCTCCGACCCTGCCAAGAAGCGCAAGCTGCAGGCTGCCGCCGTGTCCAATCGCATCCACTCCCTCTCCTCCGGCCAGCGCGCACCTCCGCAGTCCATCTGCGCATTCTGTCTCAACTCGTCCGACACGCCGAAGGGCGACGGCCCCCGGATCCTCATCTCCTGCTTCGAATGCGGCAGCAGCGGTCATCCATCGTGCCTCCGCTGGGGCCGCAATCCCCGCAAGATCAAGGTGGTGCAGTCCTACGAATGGAAGTGCATCGAGTGCAAGACGTGCGAAATCTGTCGCGCCAAAGGCGACGATGTAAGTCTCTCCCACCCCTACCACATTGTTCCAGCGCCGCATTCCGCTCCGCCGTCCCGCGTTTCGAGCGTACTCTTGCTAACTTCATTTGCTCGCATCACCGCCCTTTATCCTCTGCAATTCAAGGCGAGATTAATGTTCTGCGATCGATGCGATCGCGGTTGGCATCTCTACTGCCTCTCACCACCCCTCGAAAAGCCGCCAAGAGGCCAGTGGAACTGTCCTACCTGCAAGCAGCTGGAAGGACACGTGCTTAGCATCGCCAGTCTCCAGGAGCTAGATTCGCTCGGGATCCCCCGTGGATCGCCGCTGGCCTCTTCCTACGGCGAGTGGGAAGCGGGTCCAAGGCACCAATCCAGCCACCAGAATCGCACGAAAAGTATAACCTCGAATACAGGCGCGGGCCTCGGCATCGTCTATCCCGGTCCCTTGCGGCCTAGTTCACCGCAACCTCCCCAGTCCGCTCCGAACGGCGCAACGCCCCTGGTAAGGTATGCAGGCACGGGCAGAATCAAGAAACCCAAGAATCCCGACAGAAGCGTCGAGCCTTTACTGGCATCGCCGCTTCCCGCTCACAAAAGCAAGCATAACCAGGGATCGACAGTCTCGCATGCCAACTTTGCCGTCATGAACAGCCTCAAAAACGGCCTGCTCAGTGCTGCAGGATCCCTCTTCAGTCTCTCTCCCACCTCGCAGTGGTCATCGACCCGCGTCGCGAACCTAGCTCAGGCCGTCGAGCTCGATAATCCTACGCCGAGCAAAGCGCCAAGAAAGGCCGCAGGCGGCCGAGCCAACCGGCCAGGCCGAGCAAGAAAGTCGGCGACAAACGCAACCGGCAGACGCAAAACGGTTACTAACTTTAACGGAACGCAACCAGCTCCGCACGCTTCCCAACCTGGGTTTGGCAGTGACGGTGAAGATTCTGGACGGTCCGGCGGCGAAGGACCCGCCGGTTTGAACGCGGAAGGAGAGCTTGCGCTTCGAGAGAATGGCGAAGAGGGCCAGGAGGGCGGACAGACCGACACCGAGATGGCAGACTCAGTCAAGGAGCAGGACGAGGACCCCTTTGGAGGCGTCTTAGTTGGAGCGGAGGCGAGCACTTACCTCTATAAGCCAACACCCAAAGATATAGAGCGGTTCGAACATGCCAAAAGAACCGCACAGGCAAAGCTAGGCGGAACATTGACCAGCAACCCAGGCACATCAAGCGGACGGGTCATCAGGCCAACGTCTCTCGGTCTTGGCGGCCTCTCCTCCACCACCGCGTCACCACGCTTTCCGGGCACGCCAGCTGACACGCCCGTCCATTCCCGCGTTTGGAGATCGCAGCTTGTACCCACCCAATCGCCATCAGGCACTCCAGGGCCCGGTACACCGTCTGGTGAGGCTGAAATCACCACCTTGGCTTCGAGCGCCGAGACCGGGACCGCCACGCCCATCAAATGCATCCGTTTCGGCGACTTTGACATTGACACGTGGTATCAGGCGCCATACCCGGAGGAATACAGTATGGTTCCCGACGGTCGCCTTTGGATCTGCGAGTTTTGTCTCAAATACATGAAAAGCCGGTTCATGACGCAACGGCATCGACTCAAATGCAAGCTGCGCCATCCGCCCGGAGACGAGATTTACCGCGACGGCAATATATGCATATACGAAGTCGACGGCAGGAAGAACAAGATCTACTGTCAAAACCTCTGCTTGCTCGCCAAGATGTTTCTCGACCACAAGACGTTGTACTACGATGTCGAGCCGTTCCTCTTCTACGTAGTGACCGAGGGAGATAACCGGGGCGACCACTTTGTCGGCTACTTCAGCAAGGAGAAGCGGAGCCCGATGAATTACAACGTCAGCTGCATTATGACACTGCCCGTACGGCAGAGGCGCGGCTGGGGCAACTTCCTCATCGACATTAGCTTTCTCCTATCCAAGAAGGAGGGGAGGAAGGGTTCTCCAGAGAAGCCGCTCAGCGACCTTGGTTTGCTCAGCTACCGCAACTATTGGACGCTGGCGGTCTTTTACTACCTTCGCAATGCACCGGACAACATCACCATGGAAGACATCAGCAATGCCACTGCCATGCAGCTGGAGGATGTCTTCTATGTTTTGAGAGAACAAGACATGATCGTCGTCTACGATGGGAACGCGGGTAACAGTCGCACCCCGGCTACAAGCAAGTACCGCGCCCGTGACGGCACCCACCACGGCTCTACGCATCAGGAAACAACCGTCGCATCACGCGGCCGTGGTCGGCCTGCCAACAACGCGCAAAGGCCTCCAGAATTGCCGTCGTACAAGGAGAGGAACAAGAACGCTGCCGCTTCCCTTCCTCGAGATTACACAATATACTTCGACCGCGACTACGTCATCGCCCATCTGAAGAACTATGAGGCTAAGAACTATCTAAAGGTGCGGGCCGACAAGCTCAAGTGGACGCCGTTCCTCGTCTCTCGATCCTTCCCGCAACCGATCACAGCAGGAGCTAGCATCGCGAATCATCCTACAGGAGCAACCAATGGATCACCACATACAGGCGCGCCTGGCACCTTTACGCCATTGGAAATCACAGCCAACCTGGGTTTCTCCGTGCTTAACGAATTGCAAAAGAGTTCAGGGCAAACTGGAGGCAGTAGAAACGGTACACCTGTTCCCACTAGTGACAGCCGACCGGGGACGGGCAGGCCCAGCTATGCGGTTGACGCACCACACGGCTCGGCGCACCCGGACAGTCCGAAGCGCTCCGGCGCATCCACTCCAACGCTCACAGCTAAGACGGAGCAGAGGAGGATACCCTCGTTGAGTCCCGAGCTGCCATCCACGTCCAGTCGCAGCAACGGGGCAGTTCGGCGAAATAGGAGACGGGCCCTGGCTGTCCTGGACGATGAAGACGATACAGACCTCTCTGCTGCTGAGTCAGTCGCCGAGCAAGCCGTACCTACCGATGGCGAGGCTGACGTCAACACTGATGCAGATATCGACGCGGATGGGGAGCTGGACGACGTGGAAGGCCATGGCGGAATTCCTCCAGCCGTGCCAGTCCTTGAAAACAACAGCGCATCTGCATCGCCCTTGCCTGTATCACGCCTTCCTCTCAGCCTGACCGCCCTGAAAAGGATGTCTAATGGCAGCACACCTGGCTCTTCGTACGCCGGCAAAGCGGCTATGCATGCTGAGGCTTCCGGCGACGCATCGGCCAACGACTACGACAAGAGCCTCGAAGACGCCGACGCGGACGGCAGTGACGAAGACGCGCCAGGCAGCGACGACCCCGGCCTCGACGACGAATGAATCTTGCTGTCTGTTACACTGTCATCGTTCCTGTCTCGTAGAAGGCCACATGACAATTTGTGAATTATCCTGTATTTCTCAAGATGTGTGTTAGTAGGTCGCGGTGTCACAGAGTGAGATAGGAAAAAGGATGGGCGTAGGGAAAGGCATGCCTAAGCTGTTAGATCATGTGGATTGAAATGGGACAAGCAGATCGGGAGATTGTAGAGAGTGGGATGCTATACGGCGATAGAGCGATACGGCTCGCAGGATTAAAATTGCGAAACCGATCGACGGCGACACGCTTCAAGTGTCGGCCATTTTGGCCAAAAAAGAGGAGTGGCAGCGGCGACACGGCCTCGCCCAACAGCAGTCCGCCGAACCCAGGCTGGCTTGTCTCTGCTCCAAGCACATCTCTCGCACCGAACAGACGAGCGGCTCGCTAGACCTCGTCACTGTCGCCACGGCCGCCCACGACCACGGCGCAAGCCTAACCCGCCCGGCCCCGACACCCTCCATCTGCGCTCGCCACCCTCAGCTCGTCCCGGCGACTCATCTGTACATCTCCCATAACGCCGCGCGGCATCGCCCACACACCCGGTCTAACATCCCAGCTCCTCCTTCTGTCTGCCCGTTGCGCAACGTTCTCAGCATAGCTTCCGTCAAACACTCTGTAGCATTCTCGCCCTGCGCTTTCGTACAAAATCACCATCAGGCAAGCATATTCAGTCATGTTTGTAAGTGTCCCGTTCAGCCGCCAGTTCCTGCCTCGTTGCTTCTCGTACAAGTAGCGTCAAGCAGAACCAGTTCTGACCTGCTTGGGACTTGTCTCTTGGCCTTCTACCCTCGCTCGGCTCTCGAACAGTGGAGATTCGGATTCTCGTCAGTGTCCACATTGGAGACGCTTCTGGACAAGCCCAATGTGACGCTCGAGGATGTGCTCGACGAAGATGATCTCCTCCAGGAATGCAAGTCTCAGAACCAGAAACTCTTCGACTACCTTCGGCAGCCCCGCATCGTCAAGAGGTTGATGGACCATGTCGTCGGCACAGCGACCGTCGGTGGCACGGGCGGCAAGGAGTGGGAAGAAAAAGTCAAGTTCAAGTACCCCTATGTCGCCTCGGAGGTGCTCAGCTGCAGCGAAGTATGGCCCATTGTCGATGCCATCTTCTCGGAATCGCAAGAGTATCTGGTACCTTTCTGGAATGCCATCCTCACGTCACACCCGGCGCCTTCACAAGCACCTCTACCAATGCATTCGCACCCCCTCTTCGCAGAAAATGCAACGCCCGGCTCGTCCTCTTCTTCCTCTACATCTCCCTCGCCGCATCTCAGCATTGCCAACGTTCCCGACTTTGCCTCGGCCATCAACGCGAATTCGAACGACAGTACGCCGTCGTCCGAGTCTGAAACAGACAACGACGGAAGGCTCCGTGCAACCAGCGCTCTCGACAACGGACCTGGACGCGGGGTACTGGCTGGCTACTGGGCCAAGGTCAACGGCGCCTATCTCGAAAGGAAGCCAGTAGAGATGCTCGAGTTTATCAAACAACAGCCTCGCATTGTCGAGCGCTTCGTCGCACATCTCGAGACACCTGCCGTTGTCGACCTGCTCTTTAGGATCATTCAGATGGAGGAGACTTTGCGTCCGCTCGTGCCGGCCACCGGTATAATCGACTGGCTCTCTACCCAGGATTTGATACCTAGGACCGTGGAGCTTCTAGCGCCCAATCACTCGGTCGACGTCCACAACACGGTCTCGGAACTGCTTAAAGCGATTATCGCCCTTTCCGCCCCCTCGCCCGCTGCCCTCAACCAGGGTCAGAGCCAGGAGCAGGCCGACGGCCAGGAGAACCCGACGGGCATCAACAACAGACTGGTACGCGAACTGGCAAGCGACGCCATCGTACGCAAAATGGTCGGATTTATGCTCGATTCACAGATGCCCAGACAGCTGCATCGACGCCTCACCGACGTAGCCGACGAGCAACTGGCGCAGCTCTCTTTGCAGGACCTTCGCAAGCCCTCTTCGCGGCACGATCATTCAGGTCTGGCCTCGCTTCCCGAAGACGATGCCCTAGCAGACTCCGCTCTGGAAGATGATGACGACGACGATGAGTCCTTCGCCCGACCGTTGAATCCGCGAGAGTTCCCTGCCTCGGAATCTCGAAGTCCCGGCATAGCGGACCACCGTGACTCCACCGCCACAATTCGACCGGATAACTTTTTCCCACCCGTCACGGCGCCCACCGTGCCGGTCACCGCCGAGACGTGCAGCTCAACGCTCGTCACCTGCATCGGCGTCTTTATCGAGCTCATCCGGAAGAACAACAGCGACTACTTTGAACAGCATCTCTTGCGAACCCTCCATAACCATCTTGTGAAGCGCCAAGGCGAGCTAACGGAAAGGAGGTTGCACAAAAAAGAGGAAGAAGAGGCGACCCAGCGATCCGCCACTGCTTCGGATACGGAAGCGGAAGCGGAAGACGCGGGCAAGACCGACAAAGATGACGTAGCCGCGCTTGACGAGGAGGAGGAAGACGTGCAGGGGATGGAGGAGGCGATGTCCGAAATCGTCGACAAGATGGGCCTCGTCCACCTCGGGCCCATGCTCACGGTGCTTTCCGAACGTCTGAGCGACTTCCAGCAACTCGTCAACGAGCCTCGCGACCAGCAAATTCAGATACCTACCTCGGTCGGCGACTTGTCTCCTCTCACCTTTGAGCGCTACCGGATCACAGAGCTGTATGCCGAGCTGTTGCATTGCTCTAACATGGCGCTGCTCAACCGCGGCCCCGGCGAAGGGCCCCAGTATTCTCAAGACGGTGTCCTGACCGGCGGCTTGGAAGGCCTTCAGACCTTGGCCCGGACGCTGCAGGGCGGCGACGGGCCCGAGCTGGGCGACGCCTCGGCGGCGGCCGATCTCAACTTTGACGCAGACACGCCGGTTTCAGGCCACGGAGGCCGTCAAGCGAGTCAACAGTCCAGCAGCCACTCGCAGGACGAGGCAGATCTTACACCAGAAGGTGCTGTTGATGGAGAGCAGCAGGCCGAGGACGCTTCCTCTCTGCAGGTGGGTGTATCTCAACATGGGCGGGACAAGTCGAGCACCGGCGCCTCGACCGATACCACTGACGAGGCTGACGACGAGGCGCTGCTCAACGAGGTGTCGCTTGGCGAGAAGGGTCCTGGCACCCAACCTGATTGCGACGACGCGGTGGCGGCCACGGCAAGCTCCGACTTGGGCAAGCAAGAGCCAGACCCGCTCTCCAGCGCCCTTTCCGGGCTGTCCCTTGCCGAACTCACTTCTCCACGCCTGTCGGGCCCACCAAGCCCGATCGACGAAGGCAAAGAGTATGTGGTGGGAGACCTTCTCAAGAAGAAATTCCTCGAGTGCGGCATCTTGCCCTCGCTGCTTGGCCTCTTCTTTGAGTACCCGTGGAACAATTTCTTGCACAACGTCGTCTACGACATTCTGCAGCAGTGCTTCAACGGGCGCATGGATGTCGGCCTCAACCGGAAGCTGACCGTCGCCGTCTTCGAGCAGGGTTATTTGACTACGCGCATTGTCGATGGGCGAAGCCGGAACGAGGAGTCCGTTGCGGGGCCGCGGCGGATTCGGCTGGGCTACATGGGTCATATGAACCTGATCGCCGAGGAGACGGTCAAGCTGCTGGAGCGGTATCCGCTCGAGGTAGCCCGGCCTGTGCAGGCCTTCACCGAACGCGACGAGTGGCGGCAGGTGGTGGCGGAGACGCTGGAGGAAATCCGCGAGAAAGAGGGCGGGCCGCTGGCGTTCAACCGGGGCCACGAGGGGACGTCGATGTCGTTTGGGAGCGGCGCTGACGATGATGACGACGCTGGCATGGGCGGCGCCGGGAGCAGCTCGTTTGCGAGCTACCTCTCGTCGCAGATTGGCAACGCTGGCGGGTCGGACGACGACGACAGCGACGAGGAGGCGTCCTGGCTCTCGAGCGAGATGAAGCGCGGAGCAGCCGGTGCGGACCAGGAAAGCGGCGGCGGCTTCGACGATGCGTTTGCGCCGGGGCGCGGGTTGGATCGCGGCAGCGGGGAGCTGGGCGACGATGACGAGTGGGGGCCGTTTGCGGACCCGAGCGAGGCGGCGGGCGGGGCGGGCGCAGCGTTCGACTTTACCTCGTCAGCGGCGGACGGGCGCGGTGCGAATCCGTTTGGCGAGAACCTGACGCCGGCGGACTGGTCGGCGCAGTTCCGGCGCGAGTACCACGACGACGGCGAAGACGACGGCGAAGACGACGACGAGCAGCACGGCCACGGGAGCGACGACGACGACGACGAGCTAACCGACGTGGCGGGCACGGGCACGGGTGCCTACGCGGACCTGCTCGACGGGGCGAGCATGTCGCCGCCGTCCGACGTCGTCGCGCGCGCACACGCCCGCCGCCCCTCGCTCGGCCACCTCGAAGCCGACACCGACACGACGCCCCCCTCGCGCGCCGGCTCCGAATTCGCCGCGGTCACCTCGAGCCACGCTCCCCTCGGCCCCGGCATCCCCACCGAGGTCGAACCCACCCCGCACGGCATGCTCCAGCGCACCCTCCCCGACGGCTCCACCGTCGTCGTACCCCTCGACGAGGCCGCGCTGGCCGCTGCCCCCCCCACGTAACCCTGTATTTGTACCATCCGCCGCGCGCACCCTAGAGCATGCGACCCTACTGCCACACATACGCACACTTGCCGCGACGCCAGCAGTACCGCTTGGGCCTGTGGACTTGGCCGCGCCCAGCACAGGCAGGAGGCGGTGGTGCGCCAGGTTGGATGGGTGGGGGGCTACAGTACAAACTCGTGGGGGGGTTGTCTAGTAGCCGGTGCTGATGAGGTAGTCGCCGAGGCCCTCGGCAACCTTGTTGGCGTCGCCGGGGACGATCGGCGCGTGGTAGATGCACACCAGCACGGCCTGGTTGGTCTTGACCGCGACGAGCCCGTCGCCCTGCCGGCACGACGCAGAATGGAGAGCAAGGGCCAGGGTCAGCATGACTCGCTGCAACGGCGCGAACCGCCCACAGCATACTCACTCCCTGCTTGCCGTAAATGGTCTTGGGCGAGACGCCCAGCGCGAAGAACTTCTGGCCGTGCACGCGCACGCCCCCGGCCTGCAACGGAGAAGGGTCGTCGAAGCCAGCAATGATCGCCCTCTGCTCCTCGGGCGAGACCTATCCGACGCGGGTAGTAACGTACAACCACATCGACGTTCGCAGGGGTAGGAGGAGAGGTACGAGTCAGCAAGTGAGGCCACTTCGACACCGACGTGCGACCATCCCCGGCGGTCTACCCGGCGTAGGCGGAGCAGGGAGCCTTTTCTTGAGCAACGTCGACTTGCACGCACGCACGGCCGCTCCACTGCGCTGCCTTACGGAAGCAACACGGTGCGGTGCTGCGCTATCCGCTCGGCCCGTGTGCAAGCCGTCTCTGCACGGCGACTGGGCTGCGCGCAGGTGGACGGGGCGCTGGGGAGACTTACGTTGAAATCAGCACTGGTGGCCCAGACGCCGCCCTTGAGACCGATAATGGCAGCCTGGCTGATCTTGCCAGTGCCAACAAGGTTGGTGTCGACGTATGCTTGCCAAGACATTGTGTGAAAGACAGTGGCGCTGCTTGCAAAGACAAGGACGCTGATGTGGAAAGATACGGAACTGGAAGGAAGGAGGCAAGCGAGCTAGCGCCAGAGCAGATGGTGCGTGCCAAGGTCCATGCGCCCTCATCGGCCGTGTGTTGGTCCAACACTGCGACTATCGGTGCCGTCTGCACCCGGACGAGAAACCGCTAGGAGCACTGTGCAGCATTGAGGTGGAGGATTCGCCCGAGAGAATCATGATACCAACCGTAATGCAATTACAACTGCGCTGAATTACTTATCCCAGAATCGTTATCCCAGTCTGCGCAATTGCGTCGTGGAGATCCAGCTGATATCGATTTCAACTTTTAGCTGGCCGCAAAGATGTGATTCAAGATTAACAGATTTTGGCGGAAGCTGATCGGACAGTCTGATAGCCGTCGAGCGCGGAAGATCAGCTGGCCTGGCCCAAGCTTCTCCAGTGTCTCTTTTTCTCTTTGCTCTTCCACATCGACGACCTCAGCCACCAACCACACTTGCTCGTATACCAAACAACACACTTTGCAAACATGGCGCGAACTTTCTTTGTCGGCGGAAACTGGAAGATGAACGGCTCGCTCGAGTCCATGAAGTCGCTCGTTCAGACCCTCACTTCTGCCAAGGTGCCTGCCAACACCGGTAAGTGGCCCTCCTCCCCTCGTCCTGGTGGCGCGTTGTTCTGGCGGCGCCGCTCTGCTGCTGACTGCTGACACGGTTCCGCTTTGTTGCTGCGTAGAGGTCGTGGTGTCTCCTCCTTCGCTCTACCTGTTGCCTGTCCGGGAGGCGCTCAAGGGGTCCAACATCGAGGTGGCTGCCCAGAATGCGTACTACAAGTCTAGCGGTGCCTATACCGGCGAGATCTCGGTATCCATGCTCAAGGATGCCTCGATCCACTGGGTCATTCTTGGCCACTCGGAGCGACGCACGCTGTTCCACGAGACCGACAAGGAGGTCGCCGAGAAGACCTCGGCGGCTCTGGCCGAGGATCTGTCTGTGATCCTCTGCATTGGCGAGACGCTGCAGCAGCGCGAGGCGAACGAGACCGTCGACGTCGTGGTGCGACAGCTCGACGCCGTCGCGGCGCAGGTAAAGGACTGGGCCAAGATCGTGGTGGCCTACGAGCCCGTCTGGGCGATCGGCACGGGCAAGGTGGCCACCTCGGAGCAGGCACAGGAGGTCCACGCCGCCATTCGCAAGTGGGCCACCAGCAAGCTCGGCCAGTCCGCCGCCGACGCCCTCCGCATTATCTACGGCGGCTCTGTCGCCGCCAAGAACTGCCAGGAGCTCGCCGGCCAGCCCGACATCGACGGCTTCCTCGTCGGCGGCGCCTCGCT
The DNA here is from genome assembly GCA_023212725.1 of Tranzscheliella williamsii. Classification (NCBI taxonomy): domain Eukaryota; kingdom Fungi; phylum Basidiomycota; class Ustilaginomycetes; order Ustilaginales; family Ustilaginaceae; genus Tranzscheliella; species Tranzscheliella williamsii. The sequence continues at coordinate 104,923 of JALBYF010000045.1, read as the reverse complement.
CAAGCCCGAGTTCGTCGACATTGTCAACGCCCGCGCTTGACTAGCAGGCCAGCCGGCCCGCATGTAACCGTGCGGACCCCGGCTATCCCCTTTATCCACCCAGCGACCAACCCAGCGTCGCCCACCGCCTGGCCAGCAGCATCAAGCGTCCCCTGTGCTACACGCCTAGGCTGCCACCCCGCTGTAGTTTCCGTGCTACTCCATCGCGGGTACTATCAACACAAACCACGATCTAGAGTAATTGTAGTTTGATTTCAGTACTAGGTTCGAATGCGGGCGCGAGACAGGGAGGTAGGAGCGAACGGCGAGGGAAGTGGATCGATCGGCGGGACTCGCGTTACCGACTGTGAGGGAGGGGCGGCGCGGACTAGGCGCGCTCGAGGACGACGGCGATGCCTTGGCCGCCGCCGATGCAAGCCATGCCGAGGGCGTACTTTTTGTCGAGGCGGTGGAGATTGTGGGCGAGGTTGGAGAGGATGCGGGCGCCGGAGGCGCCGAGCGGGTGACCGAGGGCGATGGCGCCGCCGAAGAGGTTGGTTTTGGCGGGGTCAAGGTCGAGTTCCTTTTGGACTGAGAGGAACTGGGCGGCGAAGGCCTCGTTGAGTTCGATGATGTCCATCTGGGCGAGCGAGAGGTTGGCGCGGCGGAGGGCGAGGCGGGCGGCTTCGACGGGGCCGATGCCCATCAGTGTGGGCTCGCAGGCGGTGACGCCGTAGGCGACGACGCGGGCGAGCGGCGTCAGGCCGTGCTGCTTGACCGCCGCCTCCGAGGCGACAATGTTGGCAGCGGCACCGTCGCAGATGCCCGAGGCATTGCCGGCGCTCACGGTGCCTTCCTTCTTGAACACGCTCGGCAGCTTGGCCAGACTCTCGATCGTCGTCTTGGCGCGTGGATGCTCGTCCGCCGAGAGCGTCTCGGTCGCCTTGCCCGCCTTGACCTCTACCGGCACAATTTCGTCCTGGAACGCACCGTCCGCAAGCGCCGCCTGGTAGCGCTGCTGCGACTGCAGCGCATACTCGTCACACTGCTGCCGCGAGATGCCGTACTTGACCGCCAGATTCTCCGCAGTAATGCCCATCGGCGTCGGCGTCGGCACCATGTCCGTCAGCGCAGCCGCGAGCGAGTCGACCAGCTTCAAGTCCTGCCCGTACCGCCGGTTGCCAAACCGCACGCCGGACAGCGTATACGGCGCCTGCGACATGCTCTCCGTACCCCCGGTCAGCACTACGTTGCTGTCGCCCAGTCGAATCTCGTGCACCGCGTTGATCACCGCCTGGAAGCCCGAGCCGCACAGCCGGTTCACCGTCAACGCAGGCACGGTAACCGGCAGCCCGGCGTGGTGCCCAACGTGGCGCGAAAGATACGCCGCCGCATTGTCCGACGCATGCACGTTGCCAAAGATAGTCGCATCCACCGGCGTGCCAGCCGGAAGCGTCTCCAGCGCCGCCTTGGACGCCAACCCGCCAAGCTGCGCCGCAGTAAAGCCCGAAAGCTTACCGCCGAACGCACCAAAGGGAGTGCGCTTGGCGGCTACAATGAATGCTTGACTAGCCATGATGTAGAACGTACGATCCGTGAGCGAGCAGAAGAATGATAGGACCCAATAGAGGTGGGATTGCGCGAAAGCGACACTAAAGCTAGTGGCGACAAAGGCGATGGTTTTGAGGAACAAGTGCTACCGGGCAGAAGGTGGCAAAGGCGAAGGCAAGAACAAGCCGAGCTCAGTGTAGCATTCTTGTACAGCGTGGCTGGCTCAGTCGGCAATACGGGGAATAGAGCGCCGCCGACATCGATCGACAGGCGCCGCTTTCACAGACCGATGCTGCCGTATTGCCGGAGCGGGCCGGCCTTATTTGCACCGTCAAAGGAAATTTTTGTGACATCAAATCTAACATGCTGTTTCCTGGTTACGAAATTGATGAAAACACGGGCTGTTTTGATGGATGGCACCCCGAGAATCTACAACTACAATCACAAATGGGTCGGAGATGTGGCGCAAGAGGCCGGCTCGCCCTCACTCATGAAGGCACATTCATCAAGTGGCAAACGGGATAACAAGCGCGGCTTGTTTGTACATAATGTCATTGCATAACCGCAACGTCTCCCACGAGTATATCGAGAGACGTCTCCCATACGAGTATATTTAGAGACAACAACCATGCAAATGCGACGCTAGAGGGGGCAGACCGGTGAACGGAAAGTAGCAAGGGGACACGCGGCTTGGCCAAGAGTGTAATGCCGAGGTGATACAGACAGGGTCAGATCGTAAAGTGAAACAGAACATAGGGAGTGCAAAATAGAAGGTGTATGTTGATATTGTTACAGTGACTTGCTGCGATGCATCGACAAAATGCTAACCTGATGACACGCCCGGATCGGGGCCAGGGTGTCGGTACGTGGAAGGCATGCATTAGCAGACCTGTGGTGACCACGTCGCTGCCACAGAAATCGGCAAGCGGAGGCTTTCCATAGCCGTCGTGACTTGCCGTCGTGACTTGTACGAGGCCAAAGTGATTGCGAAGAAAGAGCGTCCGAGTCATCCAGTTCCAGGAGTAGATGACCAGGTATGAAGTCTAGCCGGCGCTAGGTGCAATAAGGCAAAGCCGAGAAACGGATTCCCTGAGGTGGATGGCCAAAGAAGTAGATCGGTAGCATCGTTTTGAAAACTGTGCGCTCTGGGGATTGCATCGCTATCAAAGAAGAGCGGTTTCGAGCTGAAGGCTACCTGAGAAACCTCGTCGGGACGCCAGAGACTTGCGGTGGTCAAACGTCTCCTTTTCGGTGCGTTCGCCACCACTTGCAAACCCGGTAGATGGCGAAGAGACCATGTTGATCCAAGGTGAAATGGTCCACCCATCGCCGCCAGTGCTGCCAGCGTGGTCGCCGTTGGCCAAACCGAGGGCACCTGGCGTTATACCAAGCGCCTTGGATGCTGGGGGCAGGTCCGAAATGTGGATATCAGACAAACTTAGCTGCCCGGTGCTGTCGTTCGCCGACGACATCCACGACGCCGCAAAGTCTACATCAGACTCACGCGACGACTTATTTGGTCTATCGGCAGTCCAGAGATGAGAGTTCGTGCCAAAGCTGTCCACACAGTTGGCTGCGGTGGTATCGGATGGCTGAGCACGTGACGTGCCTAGTGATTGGCGGCCATTGCTTGCAAGGGGAGCACCTCTCGAAACGTTGCCAAACGATGTCGGCGACGTGGTGTTGCCAGCAACATGTAGCTTCGCTGTCACGTCCGTGTCCGCATGCATAGATATGGCTGTATCATCAGTTTGTCCGGAGTCGTCACGCGACAGGCGGCCTCGGGTTTGGAATGGACTCGGCGTAACGCTCGCACGTCGTTGTGAAAAGGGCGAAGCGGCACCGCTGCCCGGCGAAGAAGCATCCGCACTGTCTGAGAGGGCGGTGGTGGTCAGTGTCAGGCCGTTTGCGGCCGCGGTAGGAAAGCTCAGTTGTGCGGACTGCGACATCAAGAACTGATGGGCATCGTGAGGTATCATCGACGGATGAAAGGATGGCTCAGGGTAGGCGGAAGGCTGAGAAGCAGTAGGCCACGAGGTGTGGCTGGTCGTACCTATCGTGTCAGTTGCACTCTGCGACCGAATGCGCGACTGCGATGGCTGATCGCTTGCGAACGATTTGACACCTAGGTCGATGGAAGCTCGTTGAAGTTCAGGAAGGCTGGCTTGAACTGGGGAGGCGGATTGTTGCAACATAGCTAGTCGCTGAGTGAGGGCAAGATTCTCGGCTCGCATGCGGGCCAGTGCCTCCCTCAAAAGGTGGCTCTCCTCCTCGTGCCTTTGATTGCGGCGATGAAGTTCAGCAAGCTGTCCTTCAAGCTGCATCGTATATTCTTCCTTGCGCTCTCGGAGCCGACGTTGTGCGTTTCTGTTCTGTTCCTTCCGGCGAGCGATCTGACGCTGTCGCTCAGCGTTGACAGCAACATCTTGGCTCGTCTTGGTCGACATCCTCATGGTGTAAAAGGACGATGTGGAGTAAGTGGAAAAATCACGCTAGCGTCATAGGGATCAATATTTTCCTTTGTGTGGTGAGGGGCAGCCAGCGGAATCGGTTCGTGGTCGTGTGGATGTGAGCAAAAGGGAACGTGAGCGCAGATCAACCTCGAGGAAGATCGAAATGAAGGCGGGGATTGATATGCAAGCGCTACAACAGCGAACGGTTTGATAGTGACTAGCCTCGTGGCAGAGCAAATGAGTTTTGAACTGGCCTCAGGACCGAGCGAGGTGAGCGGGGTGAGCAAGTGTTCTACCCGCACGCTGGGGTGAAACGATAAGTTTGTCTTTTATATAAAGAGATTGTGGCTACGGTGTTTCCGGCTGGTTGGAGTGTGGGGAGGAGAGGAAAGAAAGGGAAAGAAGTAACTCTGTGTTGATAGTGGCAAACGTAGCGGCAGCGGATGAGGGTACGCACCCTTGCGCCATCCCTTCGCAGAAGAAGTACCGTAGAAAGCGGCGAGACATGCGCACATTGTTCGCCTTGCGCGCAACAGAATGACATTGGATTGTGGCGGCGTCCATGTTGGCACGGGAAGCACTAAGCCTATACGAAAGATGTAACACCGTCACCGTGCACTGCGAGCTGCATCACGGGCCGGATGTCACTTGTTTGACGATCGGAGGCGAAATACCGCAGACCTCAGACTTTGCCAACCGCAACAACGCCCACACAGTCACAGTCCTACGGTTACGATCCGGAAAAGTAATTTCTTAATAGTTAGTCGAATTTCGCCCTGACGCATAGATTCGGATGGCAACAGGGGAAGAGCGCACTTACCAGAAGCGGAATCGGCAACCCTGCAGAAGTCTGCATCGAGGCAAGCAGAGCGTTAAGTTACGTCAACAGTCTGCCAATCAGCTAATACGTTGACTGCTTTCAGCTTCTTCGGCTGGCACGGGCAGCGGTCCGTCTAAGACCGCTTAGCTGCCGCACTGCAGTTGAGCACTCCATGGGTGCCCGCATGCACCAGTGCTATACAGTCACGATCGCGATCGAGATCGCGATCGCCAGCTGAGCGTGTGTTATATCCTAACAAGTGCTCTCCTGTGCATGTATTACAAGATCGGTATACCTTTGAATCGGGCTTGACATCTGGCTTGCGGCGCCGAAGAGCACTAGCTTTTACGATGGGAGTATAGGAATAGTACGCATGTGAACGTCAACGCTAGAGATTTTCCCTTCACACTAGATAAAGACATACACCCGGAGGTTTTTGCTTGTGAAGGATTTCAATCATCTCGGCTCTCTCAAAGGTGTCAGAGGTCAAGTGATGCGAATTGAGCTTCGCCAACGCTGGGCAACGGCTGGTGTCACCAAGGAAAGCTGCGTGATCCAGCAAGGCGACAGAACAGAGTAACACCCCGTTTGTCGGGGAGGAGCCGTTCCCGGAAAATCGGATCGGAGAACATGCGCTTAGCCAGTTTTAAATGAAGTTTTGTACCGGCCTTGCATCCGGAATTGGAGAGCTTGGTAGTAATGCTTGAGAAAGGATAGAAAGGATGGTAATCATGGTTTGAATTTCGTAACTGCTTCCCCTTTCGTGGCGTCATGCGGGTCGAGATCGCTCAATCTCCTGGCGGTATTAAAATGGTCACGCGAATATACAAAGCCGTTCTTGCAGCATCAAAATCCATACAGGCGCACTTGTCCGATAATTGCGCACCTTGCGCGCTCCCGCTGCCTCGGCTTCAGTGAAGGACTTACCTGGAAGTCGGTTATTGTTCAGGTTGGCACTAGCGTGATTGTCATGATCCTTAGGACCCTCAATACGGGCTTTGAAAGCTTTTTTCGAGAACTACAACCACCGTCTTCCCACGCGTTTCCGCGCTTTTTGCGGATTTGACCTGGCCCCTGGAGACCCTGCCGGCGATCGAGCAGGGTTCTTGATTGTGAAGCAGCCTGTTGCTCCCAACGGATGGAGAGGCATGCCAGCCAATCCAAGACGCGGCTGGCACATTCCAACCACCAGGTCACAGTTTCTATTGTTCTGATTTTTAAGCCACACTGAGAGCAACTACTGTCATGCCAGCGGGCCTATTGTCTTGTTGCATCATTGCGATCTGTGGGAAGATTAGCCCTCCTTGTGACGTTAACCGACATAAACGAGCTAGGGTGGCGGCGCTGCTACCTTTCCCGCGCACCGTAGCAAACTTCTCGACGAATTCGGCATGACCTACCTTAGTGCGCTATCTATTGTTCAGTGTGAGCGAGTGTTCGATCGCCGCGTTGCCACACCCAAACGTCCGAGCTAGATGCGCACATTGCGCAATGTTCGAGATTGTCTTTCCATTGTCTCCACCGCTAATGCCCGCTAAGAGCTGGCGTGGTAAGGGCTCGCCGTTCTCCGCTCGCGATGTGCCGGCGCGCGGGAGCCGAAATTGGGCTTGCCCGCACGGGCACACGGGAACCGCGCGCGTTGTCGCTCCCACTCGCATGCCCACGCGGGGCAGCTTGTAAACCTTGCGCAATCTTGCTTTTGCCACCCTGTTTCGCCACCCTCTTTTGCCACCCTCTTTTGGCACAACGGCTTTCCATTCGCGGTTCCAGTTTCGCCACCGTCTCAGGTCCGGCATCTCAATGTGTGGATGCATCGCGCGCACGATGCGCTGGACAGCGAGCACCGCGCTCCAAACGGCCCAATACTCCCTCTCGCGCGAGTTATGAGCCGCATCTGCCGGACGTGGGCTCCCCAAAGTCTTGCTCTGCGTCAGTCCTTCCGGCCGAGTCTGCCGGGCGCCCTATAAACAGTTGTTAGGGCGTCCGCCGTCCGGCCTACTACTCGTACTAGGGCACGTGCTTGCCATGATGCATTTTCATTCGCCGTGCAGGCCGTCCGCATGGCAACAACTCCGCCCACCTTAGAAGCCCAGACTAACATGTCGAGACCTCACCTCGACGCAGCCGCTAGATCGCACAAGGGCTCAAGTAACACGTACTAGGACGTGCCGAACAATTACGAGCGAGATAAAAATTCCGTTTCCAGTGTTCCAGTGCGGGGGCCAAAGACGTAAACAAAGCGACGGCGCAAAGGGGCGCAGCAAGACGAAGGCGAAGGGGGCGGGGGTGCTCAGACGTGGATGGTCTGGCCGAACGGGTCGGTGCGGCCGTTGAGCGCTCGGATCTGGTCGGCGAGGTTCTTGCCCATCACTTCGTCGGCCTTGGTGCTGCGCGGGCTGAAGAGGTCGGGGAAGTTGGTGCCGCAGGTGACTTTGGGTGTGCGGCCCTCGTACGCCTGCGAGAGGAAGAGCAGGCCGGGGATCAGGCCAAACAGCTCCGCGGTGACGTGCTCCGCGATGGGGAAGACGGTGTAGCTGATGTCCGCGCCCTTGTCACACTGCTCCTTGACGTACTGGTTCTCGTCGGCGAAGGGGACGATCTCGTCGAGCGCGGCGTGCCACAGGTATCGCGGGAACTTGAGGACGGGCACCTCCCACGACGCCTCGGACTGCAGCAGAGTCTCCTTGTTCAATACCTTGGCGATCGTAGGTTCGTTGAGCAGATTCGTGTCGTTGGTCAAAGAGAACACGTCTAAGAAGTTGTAGTTGGTCACCACGCTGGTCAGGCAGAAACCGCGCGACCTGACGTTGGCGAACGCCGTGCGACCCTCGTCGGTGAGTCGCGCCGTGACGTAGTCTTCGAATTCCGGGTGTGCGAGGCCAAGGCCGGAAACACCGGCGACGGCGAAGCCAGCCACGATGCCTTTGTTGATGAAATTGAACGTGCCGCGAGTCGACACTGGCGTGCCGCCGTGCGCTGCGCCGATAATGTTGATCTCGGGCGCGTAGGAGCCGGCGAGTGAAGTGGCCCAGACCGTCGCATGCGCACCGCCCGAGTAGCCGTAGAAACCAACGGGCGAATCCACGGGGATGTTTGCATACGACGTGAGCGCGCGGATACCGTCCAGGATGGCGTATCCCTCTTCGTAGCCGGCGATGAAGGCGGACCGGGAACCCTCGTGGTCAGGCGCGACGACGTAGTAGCCCTGCTGCAGAGCCCAGCTGATGATGATGGGCGCGTCCAGCGCAGCGATCGCCTCGTTGGGCGAATCGCTCCCGGTAAGGAAGCTGTACGAAGGAGCACAGTCGAGCTGAGTAGAGTCCTCGTAAGCCTGGTAGGAAAAGATTTTGGGCGGCGAGACGGGCTTGGCCGGCACCCAGAGGGTCGCGACCGTCGATGACGCCTCGTTCTGCGTGTTGGTGGTGCGGTACAGCACCTGGAACGAGTCAGCGTTGTTGTTGGTGCCAACATCCGTGGGAACCTTTCGGGAACGGATCACCTGGCCGTTCGAAAAAGCGCTCAGCTCCGGGGGCGTGTAGAAGGAGTCGTCGTTTGGATCGGGCAGCGGCGCGCGCTTCTCCACTGGGATGGCGAAGACGGTGCTGATCAGGACAGCAACGAGGGATAGCGAGACCCGCATGATGAAAGCTGTGGGAAGAGCGGCGTAAAAAGCGATAGCCCAAAAAGAGATGGAGATGGTGGGAACAAGCTACTCAAGAGGGGAAGAACCGAGGGGGACAGCGACGGCGCTACAACCCAGGCGGAGAGGAGAGGAGAATTGGGCGAAGAAGGGAGGCGAGGGGAGGGGAGGGCTACAAGGGAAAAGAATGAGAACGGAAGAAGGGGAGAGGGGGAGGGGGGGCGCAAGCGTGAAAGAAAGATTGGAGAGCTCATCTGGACAAAGTGATGGAGGCGTTATATACCCCATCCTGCGGATGGACGGCGAGGATGGAGAACGAAGGAAGATCTACTACGATCGGATGGTGGGGGGTGCAGTCTAAACCCCGTGAAGGTAGGCGCCCTATGATCTTCTGGACGGCAGTAGACAAATGTCGGACCTGCGACAAAGCGGGCTGTCCCCTCGGCTGCCAGGGGTATGTGTTCCAAAGGAACAGAGCCGGAACGAAAGAGCCGATCTGGAGAGCGAGGAGGAGCGACGGAGATCCACAACATGAAGGGTTAGACATGCGGGGAAGACAGGCGGTTGGTGGCGCGCTTAGACTGACATTACGGACGGGGAAGCTAGTGCCTGTGCAGATGCGCGATGCCTAGGCTCGGATCGGTGGGGCTTTCGTCGTTTATGCGGGGGCGACGGTCACGGGCTCGAGCTGATTGCGCTGGAAGGGTCAGCGAGAAAGCGAAGCGGACGACAGCCCAGATGAAGTCGGTACGGCTTGCCTCACGCCTGTCTGCGCGGCAAACTGCGCGGCAGACTACGCGAGCTCGGCCAACGGCGGAGCGGGGCAAAGATTGGCCGCTGTGCAAACCAACCTACGGCGCTGATGGCACAGGTTGCTTCGCATGGTGGCTGGACGTGCAGCGCGCTAGGACACGATTCCGTCTTGTTGTGTTCCTGCGCATGCATCAGAGACAAGGCTAGCAGCAACGTAACACAAGCATAGTGCTGCGGTTAGTACGATGGCACCATTGGGATTGCATGCCGTCTTTAAACGTACACCATCCATCAACCAATATCCATCTCTTCCCCGCGACTATATAAATCGGGGCTTAGTGCACACTGTCGACGCGCCAAGTCCTTTACTAACTAGTCCCAAAAGGCTAACTGCAGTATATTGATGCTCGTACATGGGACGAATGTTTGAAAGTGAAATCCCAAAGCTGTCGACTTTTGAATCAGCCACCGCTGCCCTTCTTTCACGAACCACATATGTCGCTGAGTCTACTTCTTAGAACGTTCATGCAGCTGCCAGGGTCACCCCCTCGATCGCGCTGCCCCCGTGCCGAGCCCAGGCCGCTTCGCTTCCACAGCCGATTTAGGAGACTTCAACTGCACCACTCTCGCTCGGATGACCCTAGCCTTGACGTTGCAGTAGTTTGAACACAAAGATGGATGGCAGAGAAATACAGCGGATTCGAGGCCAAGCTTGACCAAACAAGAGCATGGCTACTTCCTAGGGCTACAGTGGAGCGAGAGAACTTGTACAAGCGGGGGCGTTGGAGGCAGGAGAGGGGGGCCGGAAGGGAAAAGTGCGCTGATAGCTGTCGGGAAAAAGTTCATGGATGGGGATAGGGTACGGCGATACTGAGATCGAAAGGTTTGCCAAAGCAGTGAGGACCATCCGGTGGTTAGGTGAGCTGGACGGCTGTGCCACGTGTGGTCAGCTTTCGCAGATTCGCTGCCCACTCGTCCGCCCTGGGGTTGGCCCTCCTTCGGGCGCCTTCTGACAGCTTGGCTTGCGGGCAGGGCGTATTCGGGCTCCATTTCGAACCATCCCCTCCCCCTCCAGACGCCAGATTAACCCGGCATGAGTTTGTTGGCGTGATGCTGTTCACGCCAGCAGAGTCGCTTTCGTCGCGATCGAGCGAGTATGGAAACGCGGTCGAAGCCTTGGACAAACCACTACTCGTCGAATCGCTCCGTTGAAACAGTCCAGTACCCGCCTCGTTGCCTTGAGTTTCGGTACTGCCATTCAGGTTCGGCGACGGTTTGGTATATGCCAGATGGGAGCTCGACGAATCACTATTCCCGCTGTCTTCACTTCGGCGTGGCTCGGCAGGTGCAGCATCGGCTGCAGTGATTACTGCAGCCTGGAGGTCCTGGAGGCTTGAGGAGCGCGGTGTTGCCAATACACCTGGCGCGCAAGCTGACACTTCCGTAGACGGCTGCCCCTGAACTTCAGCATCATTACGCCTTCGTGGGGGCGAGCTCGTCAACGCGCCTTGAGCGGTGTGCTCTCTTCGCATTGGAGGACGCGTGCTGATTTGCTGCCGCGGCGTAAGATGCAAGCCATGCGCACTCTGACTGGCGCTTTCGCCAAAATCGTCGCTTGCATCCGAGCTTTGGCTTTCGTTGCGAGCATGCCAGCCGTGCGAAGCTGGCGCTTCTGAATGGGTACGTAGCATCATTCCTGGCTTGAGACCGAGAGCCGAGCCCATGCGATGGTGGTAGTGATGGTGCTGCTGCTGTTGTTGATGTTGATGCTGCTGTTGCTCTCGAGCAACTCCATATCCAGTGTCTCTTAGGTATTCTTTGGTCCCCCTATCAGCAACGCATCGCCGGTCGTCATGCGTTATGTCAGAGTGGTTATTTGGCGGCAAGGTGAGATGCCCCATCGGCAACTCGCGCTTGTAGGTAGCCGACACAGGCGTTTGAGGTTGGCTCTGATCGGAAGACGACGATCCAGATACCGAAGAACCGGTCGAAGATCCGCACGACTCGCGCGAGGTCGGTAGCTGTCTTCTCCTTTCCATGAAAGGAGCGCAGCCGTCGGAAAATCCTGTGCTGGAGGCAGGATCAAACGTTTCGACGTTTCGGAGTGCACTGGAGGATGTGCGAGACCACAGACGTGGACGCACGGGGGAGTGCTGCTGAGCGCCCGTGTCATGAGAGAGGCCTCGATGCATGGAGGGCGCTTGAGCCACGTGCATCACATGTGGAGTTAGAGGCGATGGCAAAGAAACGCCTGTTGTGGATGTTGCCGGACTCGGCGGGACACTGCCGTTACCTGAGCCGGCTAAGAGTGTATCTCTTCTCTGCTGCTGCGGCGACAACGGCTGCTGTGATTGCTGGAATTGCTGCAGGCGGGCTTGCTCAGCCGGAAGAAGACCGGGGATGCCAATGGTCAAGCCTTTAAAGTTGTTGTCGTAGCTCTGCTGAGTACCATGGGCGGCAGCTTCCCACTCCGCTTTCTGTCTCCGGCGGATCTCTGCCGGATTATCAAACGACTTTTGCTTCCTGAGGGTCCTCGGCAGCATTCGATTGGCTGGCATCATGGCTGAGACTCGGGTTGCCGCCATGGCAGGCTTATGATGGATGTCGTCTACCGTGACACCATGATGTTGAGGGACATGGCCGGCCCCACCTGAGGATACAAAAGTTTGGGGTTCGATGCCTACGTTCAATGCAAATGAGGGGGTAAGAGGCGATACAAGTGGCGGTGATGGGAGCCGCATATTGTGGACGCGACCGGAGTAGAATTGACCGGTGAATCTTTGTGGTTGGTTTGGCTTTGGCGTAGTAGAGTCCATGGAGAGCTGACGGTCTTCTTCCGCCTGAGGCGTCTTTAGCTCAACTTCCTCGATGCTAGTATCCGCTGACGACAGTCCACCAGAGCCGCCCGATGACGTTGAAGAATCGCCAGAATCCTCCGAGAAAGCGGCATGCCAAGGTGCCTTCGTTGATGTTGGTAGAGGCGAGAGGATGGTGCTTAGATCCAAAAAATGTGGTTTGGTATGTGCCTGAGAGTCTTTCCTCACCCCGGCTTTCTTGGTAGATCGGTACATGGCACTGAGCCTATCAAACGTGGAATCAAGCCAAGCCCTCTTCTTTTCTGTCATACCTTGACGGTGGCTGCTCTCCACACTTGTACGAGCTCGGTCAAATTCTTTGGCCAACGAGCAAGTGAATGAGCTGATCGATCTTGCGTCAGAATCTTGTTTCGAAGTAGTTTTCCGATGCGATGCTAGAGCATGCATATAGCTATCATCCGAGGAGGTGCGCTGCATCTCCGAAGCAGCCTTGCTGAAGAAGGATGCGTGTGGAGACTGAATGGCGTTAGGTTGGGCAGTTGTTAGGCTGTTACCGCTGACTGTTGCGACACTGGTACTCGTGACGCTACGCATGGATTCGTTCAATTGTGGTCGCTTCGATGAGCTAGCAGCCGATGGCCGTCGAAGCCTTTCCCAGCGACTGGTGGCTGCACTAGGGTTTGCGGTGACATGGTTGACGGCGCGGGAACTCTCTATGGAAGACCTGCCGTTCTCGGACCCGGAATACGAGCTGCTGGACGCGGTTGCGCGATGACCCTTCGGCGGCGCTCTACCGCTCGATTCGTTAGCCGACATGATCGGGACAGCTGCACGATAATGGTAGCAATTGACGAAGATCTTATATGGGAAGAAGGCTTGTCTCTGCGGATTGCTCTGAATGCATGTGCCCTCACGAGGTAGCAAAGTTCGATGGTGATGCTCGACAGCTTAATTGCAGTAAAAAGAGGTAATGGATGTCGGTTGAGAGTGAACCGTGAGAAGGGTGCCTTCGGTCAAGGTTTGCGAGGTGGGAGGTCCTCCGTGGGTCAGCGTCAATGAAGGACAAGGGGTAAAGAAGATTTAGAGTGTATAGTAAAACGCGGGCCGAAGAGTATCGAGACGACGAAGGACGTAAAAAGGATGCAAGCAGCGCACGACAGCCGTGTCGATTGAAACTGCCCGATGTGAACAGCCACGGGTGCGGTAAGGAGGAGCGCTCGTGGCGTGGAAAAGCGACGAGCGCCGAGTCGAGAAATCTGCGCTAGGGGCGTTGCAGCTCGAATGTCACTGGAGGCTGCAGTCTGGTAGCAAATGTATGCTGCAAAAAACTGCTACGCTTGTCGGACCAAGACGGACAAAGAGATGAACTACGGCAGCACAAGAGGTCGCAGTAGAGAGACGTCGGTAGTTGGGTGGAAGGTCCGCACCGACTAGCGATGAGGAGGGCGAAAAAGTTTCGCTAGACTGGCAGAAGGTGTTACGATCCGGGCCGAGAGGATATGGAGGTCTAGATAGGAGAAGGAGGGTGATGGGAACACGACGCAGGAGCGGAGTTGGGTGATCTCCGTCGAAGGTGATGTTGACGAAACGATTGAGGGTCAAGGGAGGCAGGCATGTGCGGTGTACGTTGCAGCGGCGTCGGAGCCGCAGTGTGAGTGAGGTTCTGTTCCGCTGTTGCGCTTCCGAGCGACCGACAAGGCCAGCGAGTTGTCTGGTTGTCCTACTTTGAAGCGGGTGGCAACATCACTGGACTGTGGCTGGCTAGCCAAAGGAGGGGGCAGGGTGTCGAGATACGGCCCGTCGCGCACTACATTTCATCGCGAGTCTGAAGAGCAAGCAAGCGATACAGCAGGGAAGCCGTCCTTGCCACGACAGATGAGCAGTTGGAAATGCCTTATGACAGCATTCAGGGACAACAGAAGACCTTGCGATCGGAACAAAGGGAGAGGCTCGGGCACAGGAAAAGGAACGCCGTGATGTTCGATCGTGGCCGAATCACAGCACAATCACAATCATTTTGAATTGAGGCGGCATTGAGCGGCTCGGGAATGTGGAGAACGGCGCAGGAGCCCGTAGCCACAGACATATAACATGAAGCCGAGCAACGACGCGAAAGCGGGAGCAGAGGTGCATCAACGATCCTGACACCGCCATCGATGGAGGCAATCAGGATCCGATTGAGGCATGAACCAGCCAGGCAGAGCAAGCTCACAGCACATTCGACAAACTGATTCACATTCGCAGTTGACAGTCACAATGCCCAAGTCACAATTCTCCCACCAGCTCGGCGGTAGACGCGCGAGACAGCAACACGTATAATAGCGGCTGTGTTACTTTTGTCTTTGTGGGCCCGCTACTTTCTCAGTTGTGTCGGCCGTGGGAAACCTTGCTCGGCGAAGTCGACGTATCTATGCACAGTCAAATAGCAGCAAGTGGAATTTTGAATACTATACCTCGAAGCGAGGAAAGCAACAGTCCGAGCCGGTATTTCGAATATCTGCAAGGGCATCGCCCACCTCACGTTCGTCACACAGCACACACCACCTCTCCCCTTACTGTTCTCGCCCCTGGCTGGGCCTCTCGCCTGCGCAATGTGATGGCAACGGCAGCGTCCGAGGCGAGCGCGCATCAGCTTGCAACAATATAGTGAACTTTTTATTGGCTTCTATTGGCACCTGGGGCAATCCGGTGTAAGTGCCTTCCCTTCCTTGCACACTGACGTTTCCAATCTTTGGTGAGCCGGCTCGAGCGCACTGCTGCCGCGGCATACTTCACGTTGCTGAGCTGGACATATTTAGAGCTTTTCTGCATCTAACTGACCCGAAGGCAAAGGACGTCCTCCTACTGCGCTTCGTGACGGCACACTCTTCCAGTGCGCACGGGTCGGGCGTACCATCGCAGCGGCGGCTCTGTGTACTGTCCAAGTGTACTTAGAATGCAAGGCAGGTAAGAGTTGTAGCCAAACGCGTTAGGACGCGTCGACGTGACAGGCGGGCGTGACCATGGGAGAATCCGCGTGCACATTTATGATTATTACGGATTGCAGCCGAAATCAAGCAGACGGCTGAGCGGGTGGACCCTAGAAGATGAGATACGCGCGCAGGCATCGCCGATCCCACACTGGCATGTCTGCTTCTCAGGTCGCTCTTCAGATCTCCCGTACGGCAGAAAGCACTCTCTGATACCTGCCTGCCTGCCTGATGCCAAGCTCAGCTAGACACACTAGCTCCTTCTGCCGCCACAAGCCTGCCGGGGACGGAACAGCTGAGCAACTGTAATGGGTGAACGGCGCTTGTAGAAGCATTTATGTGCGGTTAAGGACAGGCAAAGTGATGCTGCGGCCAAAAGGGCAATTCTCGAGCCAAAGGGCCAGCCTGATGGCAGAGGCGCCTTGCCACAGACACCGGCCAGCATCGCCACGCGTATGCGTTGAAAAGTTGGCGACAGCGATGCAGGCCATCCGCCTGAGTGTCCTGTCTAGGATGTGGTCAGGATGACATACTTGAGAACCGTATTTTCGTTGCCAGCCGGCGCGTCGTCACGACGCTTGGGTGACGCAGCGCCATGAACTTCGGGTTGGTACTCGAGGTCTCTCTTGCCCATGTTCCCGGAGGCTTGATTCGAGAGCTTGAAAGCGACGCAGGCATGCGATTCTTCCAGGTCGTGCATCTGCCGGTACGAAGGAATGTATACCGAGCCGCAGCTGTATGTCACAAGCGGGATCAAACCAGATGTCCCCGTCCTGTCAGTCTTTTTGCTATTCCTCCGGGCGGCGTTTACCAAGCGTCTCGATTCAGCCGAACTTACTCAGGTGTCGCAGAGAAGGCCACCCTTGTTCCGTCGTCGCGCGAGGCCAGGGTCAGGACCGAGATAGCGCCAGCGCCGCCGATCTCCTGGCACGTCTTGTCCGGCACGACGGCGTGGGACGCGGTAGTGCCGTCGACCTGGCATGGGACGAGGGTTGTAATGCTGTAGGCGTGGACGTAGGGCAAGCACAGCATGGCGGCTGTGGCGAGCAGGCCGAGCCATGAGATGTTTCGGTCCAGCATGATGCCAGTGCTGAGCCGCCTCGGTGCGGGGAGGGAGGAAGACAAGGGGCAAATGCGGGCGATGCGGGCAGATCACGGGGGGCGAGCGGCGGGCGGTGTTGGCGAATTGACGCCAGTATTTAAGGAAGCGCAGCGACGGTGGGTGCGCGCAGCGGACCGAAGGTGAGGGCACGCTCGAGCGACGGTGGGGAGATATGAGGTTGACGTGCGCTGCCAGAGCGCGCGCGACGTCTCTGCCCACCCTCAGCGCCACTCGGGCACAGACCGCAGTGGCCGGGCTTCATCTCAAGCGTGTGGGTGGCGGCGCAAGTTCGCAAGCTCGCCCACTCGCCCCCGACGGGCCCCGACCCTGCCTCCCGAACCGAAGCCGTACCGCCGAGCTCCCTCCGGCACCCGTTGCTGTGGATACGCTGACAACGTCGCAGTAGGATGTCGTCCAGGCAACCACGCATGGCAACCCTAAGCCCCTCCCATCTGCCAGCGCAACCCCGCACTCCGCACCATGGCCTTCGCAACTCGTCCATGCTCCCACCTTCTTCTTTCGAGAGAAGCATCCCATACCTTTCCTGCGAGCGGGTCCACATTATGATAGTTCTCACGCCTGCAAAATCCAGCACGGAAATTGGCCGAAAATGAAGTCCAATAAACACGTTGCGAGGGAAGGCGATCCGAGAAGCCACTTCATCTCACTTGGCAGAAGCATTCTCTGTCTCGCTGTCCCACCGATGACAAAGAAGGAGTCGTGCGCACACGGACCGAACGCAGTCGAGGTCCACAACAGCCGCCGAGGTTCACAAATATATTTTGGCATCAGAGTGCGATAAACAACGGAGGCGAAAACGAAATGAGGGAGCGTGGGTGATCCAAAAGAGATTGACAGCGGCTGCAGCGGGAAAGGCGAATCCACCCGAAACGAAAGCGTGGTGCTACAGTAACAGGACAATGAACGCCGCAAAAGATGCGAGGAAGTATCGCAGGGAAAGGGGAGGAAATCGTTGCTCAGGATGAGAAGGGGAAGCGGCCGTGATATCCAAAAGGGGAGATGAGATGAGACAGAACAAAGGGACAGCTGGGTGGAGACAGCCCATATTAGGAGCGCTGTGGTTGGGTCTCGGGCTGACGCTGCTCTTCAGCCAGATCGTCATCTTCCTGATGGATCATCGTCAGCCGCTTCCTTTCCTCCTTCTTCCTTAAACTCCTTTTCAACGCGTCTGGCAATAACCTGTCTTTGACAGTCTTCTTCCTCGTCGGATCGCGAGCTTTGCCCTTGGGCTCATCAGCCGAAAACGTAAAGCCACGATTCGACCTTGTCTCGCCCGTAAGCATGTCGTAGTGGGTGCTCGAGGCGCGCGACGCCGTTTGCCGCAGATCATGCATCTGCATTCCGCTACCTCGCGCCGCGGCCGCAGTCGCCTCGCTATCGACGAAAGGATCGCGAGTGGTGCTCGCTCTGCCAGTGCTGGATACTGCGTACGCCGCCGAATTCTTGCCGCCCGCCTGAGAAGGCATGGCAGGATCCAATGTAAAGTCGTGGTTGTTGTCTTTTTTGTCGATGTATTGCAAAATATCGACATCCGTAGGATAGTACGACTGGCGAATGCTGTTTGCCATGAATCGAGGTAACAGACAGAGGAAACACGTCAAGAAGCCGAGCGTCCAGAATTGGATCGACTGGTAGAGGTAGTGATTGTTGCCATACGAATAGGTGTCGTTGAATGCCGCATAGATCGGCGCAAAGGCAAAGACAACCACCGTTCCGGCCCATACTCCGACGACTATCCACCAGGTCCACGCCCGAGCGTTCAACCCGGTAAATAGATTCGCTACAAACACAGAGGCAATCGCCATGCCAGTCGACCATTCGTACAGGTTGACGTCGTATCCATCGCTACGAGCGGAGGTTGTGTCGTAGGAATAGGCGAAGAAGAAGAACAGAATGGCGGATTGGTAGACTCCATCCAAGCAATAGAGCAAAAAGGGCTTTAGACCGAAATATCCGCCTTTGCGACTCTCCTTGTATAACTCAGGCACCTGCATGAGTACTTTGTCATTGATGTTGCGGTCGAAAACACCGATGAAGATGACGGCGGCAACAGTCCAGACGGCATTCCATAGCAGAATATAGACGTAGTCGATAGCCTGCGTCGTAGACCATGCGCAATAAATCTGGAACCAGAACAGGGTGCCGACCTGGATAAACTGCTTGTAGAAGAAGTTAGTAATCATCGTCGCATTACGATAGTACGACCAATGGCCATGGACCAATATCAGTCGCTTCAGGAATCGAAATTGGGCAATAGCGTAGTCCGAAGAATTGACGGCCTGTAAACCTTCTTCACCAGCAATGCCGACACCTACGTGGGCAGCCTGGATCATACTGACGTCATTGGCTCCATCCCCAATGGCTAGGGTCATGACACCGAGACCATCCTTGATCAGACGTACGATCAACGCCTTCTGTAATGGCGACACTCGGCAGCAGATGACAGCTCTGCATTGAGTGGAGATTCGCAGCAAAAGATCTTTACTGAACTCTTCAGTCAAGGCGTGGTCCAGTGCAGTGCCGTCGATGACAAGTGCAAATCCACCTGGGCGCTGTCCGTTATCCTCGCCCACGATTGATACTTGACTGATACTGCTGCGTCGGTTCCGATGATGGGATGGGCGTCGAGACATGAACGAAGAGCGTTGAGTTTCAGGCTCCTCGGCTCCAGGAGGTTGATGCTCCATTTCTTGCAATACCGAAGGTCCGCCAAAGAACCGTATGACGGCCTTTCTGAGCTGCTCGTAAGCTGAATTTGGCTGACCAAACTCTCCGCCTCGAACGACCACCAGATTCATATCCTCCGTCAAGAGCATTGTGCTATAACCGATCGCAATGGCAGTCTCAAGCTTGTCACCTGTGGCAACCCAGACTTTGATGCCCGCGCGCTTCAGATCTGCAATGGTCTCGGGAACGCCATCCTGCAGCTTGTCTTCAATAGCAGTAGCACCAAAAAGATCGAAGTCTTTTTCAAGTTCGCTTGCGAGCGCCTCCATCCTCTCTTCACGCTCGTTGATCGAAACGGAAGCTTCATGGAAGCGTTGCGCCCAGTTTTCGTAGTACTCGGTGGTAAGGTCCTTGCCACCCAAGCAGAGTGTTCGCAGACCTTTGTTGGCGAACTCTTCAAGTGCAGCATCAGTAATTTGCTTGACCTCGTCTTGTCCGGCTCGGCAGCGGTCGAACATGATGCTGTCGGCGCCTTTAGCCAGCATCAAGTGCTGACCGTCAGATTCTCTTCGGACGACAACACTCATACGCTTTCGTGCAGAGGAGAACTCATTGACAGTAAGCAGTTCGTAGACCTCAGGTTCCTTTGAATAGGGGGTGGCAAGGCGAAGAGTTTGTCGGTCCTTTCCCAAAAAGACAAAACCAACGTCGGCAGCAGCCTGCACCAAGGCCTGTTCATCGGGACTTTGCGCCTGGTATTCGATGCAACCATCCTCCAGGTCACCAACCAGAACAGTGTGACACAGCGCCAAGCATCGGAAGAAATGTCCAAGCATTCGTCCTTGCTCCGAATGCGGGTCCTTCAGAGCCTCTGCGAGCTTTGCGTCCTTGAACGGAAGGATATCTGGATTGGAGGGCTTCACCTTTTTCTTACCGACATCTTCTTCAGAGCTGGATGCCAACAGACCAGAACCCTCGTTGCTCGACAGACCATCCTTTTCTCCTGAAGTCCCCTGCAGGTCGCTAACAGAAGAGTTGGGTTCAGCAGGTGCATCCCCATGGTAGATAACGCCGGATATGGCACATTCCCGGAAGATCATAACGTTCTGAGTAAGGGTGCCAGTTTTGTCGCTGAAAATGTAGTCGATCTGCCCTAGATCGTCGGAAAGATTCCACGACTTTGCCGTAGTTCTCCGGTTGGTCTTCTGGTACCAAATGTCATAGTCGTCGTAAATGAAGAAGGCTTGCGCTAGGCGGACAAACTCGAAGGAGATGTACAACGAGATCGGAACGATGTTCTGGAAGGTGATGAGGGAGTTGGCGAAAGCGACAAGGCCGTTGATTCTCGGATTGTCGTCACTGAAGACGGCCAAATACTCCCAGTAGGCGCCCCGATCGAAATAGTACTGTTCCAAGAAGTAGCAGGCTATCGCACACGCGACCGACATACAAGCCAAGATGCCAAGGTTGAAGTAGACCATGTAGTTCATCTGCTTTTCGATCTGAGATCGCTTGCTCGGAGTAACACCGGAGTTAGCGATGATTTTGGTATCCCACCCTGTCATGAGCACAATGCCGACAACCCATTTGGTGTTTCGGAGGTTGCATCCACGAAGCAGAATTTGGTTGAGATTAACAGGGCACTGCACCGGGTTGTCGTTTTTGTCAAACCGATCATTAAGGATCACTTTAGCGTTGAGCCGGTACATGTTGGTGTCTTGAGGTTCTGCGTCCAGGCGAAGGGAAGCACGAGCACACTCTTCGGGCGAACGAAGAGAGGTGAGTTCTGGAACAGCATGCCGAGCTTTTAGGTTGGTCTCTCCATCCAGATTCTTGGTTTCGATGAAACAGCTATCCTCTTCTTCGCTTGTTGCACAAACCACAATATCGGCGGGGATGGGCTCGTTGTTGGTCAGATAGACAAAGTCGCCAACGGCCAGATCCTCCCAGACTTTGACCTTCCACCGGGGGGCCTTCTTAGAAAAATAGTGATGTTCTTCGTCGGCATCCAGGATGCGGCCCTGATGCTTGACTCTGCCGTCCTCGAGATGCTCGTATTCCGACTCGAACATACTGTGTCGCGTTGTACTTCTACGCGGAAGCTGATGAGAGGGACGTACAGGAAGATTTGCTTCGCCAGGAACAGGCACTTCGCCGCTTGTCGATACAGTAGTGCCTCCTGGTCCATCAGCTGGTGGCTCCATGGGCTCAACGTGATCATGTGCTTTTCCTTCTTCGGCGGCAGCAGCAGCTTTTGCTGCCATCTGCTTCTGCAACTTGCCACTTTGCCTTTTCTTGCCACCAAAGAGACTAGCCCTAAGGGAGGTAAAGAGCGACGACAAGCTTCGCGCCTTTGGCTCGGTTACATTGGGATTTCTCCAGCCGCCTCCGGCGAGGGTTTTGACCCGAAGTCGGTTGATGGTGCGATCCGACTGATGACGCTTGATGTCTTCGTAGCCATCTTTGATCATGGTAATCCCTAAGACTGCTAGAAGGGGAAGCATAGACACACCGGGATTAATTGTAGTGAATTGAGGAAAGAACTGGAGAATAACAATAAGCAAGAAGAAGAGGTTGGCGACACGGCGGAACTGTTCGAGCAGGTTCTTGAAGACAAAGTTGTAGAGGGTATATTTCGCCGTCAGAACCTGGTTGCTGGCAAAAACATAGTTCTGCTGCGGACGACCTTTGTTGTCGAAAGCATCTTCAGGCAGCGGTTCATTGAAGAAGACCGACCGGGGAGCAGGAGGGGGTCGCTTCTTTTTAAAGACTGCATCCGGATCTAACGTCAAATTGGACAACTTGGTGCGGAAGGCCTTGAACTTAGAAGGGGAAGCGCCATCTGCGGCTGCAGAATCCTTCTTCGTTTTTGATTGCTGATTGCCTTTCGAACCGCTCTTACCAAACATTGTGCAGATGAAATGAAGCGACAAGGTACAAAGCCACCGTTGACCCGGCGAAAGACGCTGTCGACCGAGAGTTTGGCGAGCTGCTTTAATTACGCTGCTGAAGGGCTGGCAATATACTTTGTGAGGCTGAGTAAGGCTCCGCAGCGTCGCCGTGTCAGCAGGACGGCGTCTTAGTGAAGCGCTGGCATCCACAGGAGCTAGTTGCTAGAGCTGTGGCGGAGCGTTCTTGTTTGTGAAGTGCTGCGCAAGATATGGAAGGATGAGGCAAGAAGCAGATTGCTACGGCAGCTAGATGGTCACGACTGGGTAAGGAGTAAGAAATGGAAACAGTGGCGGATGACTGAACACAGCTTGATCGCACGCCGCGGTGAGGGACTGCATTCTCCATCGCCATTCTGACACGGACATAGCTTCCGGAGCGATAAATTAGGCAAACCAGGCCGAACAGCCATAGACAAGCTTTAGACAAGGCCGGTCACAGCCATACTGCTCGTATATAATAATCAAATATATTACGCACGCCTGCGCCTTAGCGTGAATTGCAGGTTGAATGGAAACCGAGCCAATTATTATCGGCCGGCCGGGAACACGGTTTGGCTGAGTTGGAATTTCAAACTGTCATGCCAACTATGTGTGCAGCATCAACACCATATGCATATCTCATCGTCGACAGAAGCTGAGCAGCAGCAGCCTCCTATCCAGAGTCGCCAGAGACAGAGGGTGCAGCGCAAGAATGGGAGCAGCCCAAGGCGAGGGAAGCAGCCACTGGTCGTATTGCTCTAGAATTAGATTAGTACTCTTCTGGCAATGTTCATTGAGATCATGTGCAAAACCGTAATCGCGGATCGGAAGAGTAGTGCCACAAGAGGTATATATGGATAGCTCTAGCGAGGTGATTACGTTAATGCCTAGCTACTTCAGCTAAAATCATAGTAATCCGCCTGCGTACGTGTATGTGTTGTTATTGTTGCCTTCCCGCGGACTTCACGCGCTCGAGGCAAGGCCGTCATTAAATAACCTGTAGTCCGGCACTTAACGCTTTACCAGCTTCGATTTTCATGATAGCAATCCTCACGTAGCTCACAATTCGATACTGTAGTCATTCGATAAGCCTGTTCTGCTTTCGGGCCCGCTCTTGCGAAAGCCGCGGTCTACCATCGCCGAGCCATGCGCACCCAGGCGCGCAGAACCGCAACGTCCCACCGCAAGAATGCACAGCCGGTTAGCTGCGCACATCGTATTCGTTTGGACTTCTGTCGGATTAGGCTGTAGCGAGTTTCGATTCGGCACGTGCTGATGCGACTTTGCTTACGCTGATCTACTCGTCCGAGAGATCACGCAGTGAATGACTCCGGTATGCTGTATGCTCGTCGACGATGCAATGCTTCCATCTGATATGTGATAACCACTTATGACACAAGTGCACTGGTCTCTGCATTGCTTGAAAAGATACACCAGCATACATGCCCGGAAGAGCAGTTACGGCACACATGGCCGCTTACTTGTCTGTTTTCAGCGTCTTCTGAAAGAAAGCACGCACGTCTTCTTCTTTAACCATCTTGCCCGAACCCGCGAACGGTCGCAGGTGCTCCCAGAGCGCATCGCGAAACTTGCCGTAAGCATGCAGAGAGTCGATCATCTTGTCTCGCGGCATGGAGCGCAGTGCTGCCATGCCCAGGTCGTAGGTGGAAGATGTGATCGAGGCGGCATCGTCGTCGTGTACCGACGCTTGCGGATCCGACGGCGGCGCGTAGGTCTCTTCGGCGTCCAAGACGTGCGGTAGCGCCGCCCACTTCGGCAGACAGCTGGCACATCGACAGATGCGACTGCGGAAATCATCGCTGAGAAATATATCGTATCGCTGCCCGAGGCCAGTTGTGGTTACGGTGGCTTCCTTTGCTAGCGCGGGCTCCCAATCGTCTGCTTCCGAAGCCCGTAGCCTATCGATGATAGGTAAAGGGGCTGGTAAGCGACATGAGCCTGCTGCATAGCTTTCTACCGCCTCTTCCACCTGTTCAGAATCCTTCTTCGCCTTTTTCCCGTCACTATGCGTCTCGCCCGACTGATCATTCATGTCAGCAGGCCGCTTCCTGCTAGCTTCTGCAGTTCCGTTGCCAGCCTTGGTCTGGCCCGCTCCTTCAGCGACCTGAGGTTCCTGCCGGGAGGGCCTTAAAAGGCTGGCAGCTGAGGACAGCAGGGCACTGTCGGTAGCAGCCTCCATTTCTGCTTGAGTAAGGGGCTGGTCGGCGTCCATTGGCAGACCGAAGATCTGCCAACTCTGGTTGTCACACGCATCGTTCGTGTCAAGCAGTTCTGCTGCGGTTGGCACCTGGATCGTTCTGATACCGTCCCACTTTGGTATGTCCGAGACTTGTTGGCTTGGCGCTAACACCATCCAACCTTGCGACCCGGCGTAGTGCCTCAACATCTCGTTTTCTGGCTTACGCACACAAGTGTCGCAGATCATCAGGTCGAAGAGGTCATGGTCGATCAGCGCCGGCGCCGATTCCGAGAGCGGGGATAGCGGTATGGCTGACGTTGATGCTTGAGCCTCCTGCGTAGTCGTAAGCCTGGTGTCTTTAGCTGGTGGCCGAAGAGATGTACAGTTTTCGTGAAGCCACTCCTCGCACACGATGCATTGAAACATGGTCTCTTCCTCCTTCTCTGGGTCGTAAGTCCTACCTCGAACGCAGTAGCAGAAGCTTCCGACAAAGTTGTGATTGTACCTGTTTGTGTCATTTTGAGGATCAAAGCCAGGCTTTCTTAACGAGCACGGCTTGGCGCCGGGCGGGTATCGCAGCTCTTCTGTCACGCTTGTCTTGCCCTGGCCGTGATTCGGATCTTTGTCCTTATACAGATTAGGCGTCCCGCAATCACAGCGAAAGTGGCGCTTATTGAATAGTTCGACCAAGTCGTGCTCGGCATGACACGATACGCTACACCCAGCGCAGACTCCGCCACCGCCGCAGGTCTTGCATGCATAGACCGGCTGGCGTATGTACCCTCGATCATACGTGCAGGTGTCAAACTGAAAAGGAATGGCCTCGTTAGCCTGCGCTTCCAGCCGGGACTGTTGCGCGATGAGATCTGCTGCCGTGAACCCAGCTTCATCCTCAGCTAGGTTGGGCGCTGGCAAGGAAGGATCAGGCAGGACACTGGCAGAGGTGGAGGGCAACGGAACAGAAGAGCCGGGTTTCTGCGCTGCTGACCCGCGATCGGCACACTGCTGCGACGAGAAAGAGGAAGAGGCCGGGGGACCATCTGCTTCCAGAGCCATGATTGTAGGGTGTGTTTAGAGATAAAGCCCTCGGTGGTCGAAGCAGATAACCTGCTTTATGAAAGTGTGACACTAAGATGCGTGGTAAGGGTGTGGAGTCGAGCGACACATCTTAGAATTTCGATCGTGATCCCTATGCTCTTTACGCGTAACTCTGTGTTGGTTCAGCTCGTGTCGCGCGTCATTGTCGCCCTACAGACCTCAAGCCTTAGGAGCTGTCGGCGCGACGAAGCTACCATTGTATCGCATTCGCCATTCAGGCAAATACGCATACTGAGAACCGATGATCACATGGTCTGTTCTATGTCTGGGTATTCGAGCGGGACTGAAAGGGTATCGGTGGTCTGTGCGAGGACGACAGGGGTCACCTGCGCGCTGCCAAACCTGCGGGAAAGAAACAGCACGGCGGTGATAGTTAATCAGATATGCAGAGCAAGACTCCAAGATCTTATCTTGTCTTGCTCCATCCATTTTGTTGCAGTGCAGTTGCCATCGTCAAACAGCACGCTATGGTCAAAGCAACTCTTTTTCCTTTTCTCGCCTTGGCGGTATCTGTAAAGTGCTGCAGGGCCTGGGAAACCAGAGGCCAAGGTAGGTGGATTAGTTTGAAGTAGCTCGAGAGCACCCGACGGCTCACTTATATAATCCATCGTGAGGACCATCTACAGCCCTGCAGCAAGCGGTCCAGCTGTTGACCGATGCCAGCAGCCTTGGAGTGTCGACGCTTTCGACACAGTATCCCCCGGATCATCCGGTGACAGACCTGGCAGGTCTCGTTATATCCGGTCCAGAGTATTTTGCTCCTTGCTATCCTCGAACAGGCGATATTCTTTATCTTGGACTGACTGTGTGAGTGGCACGTAAGGCCGAGTGGCTACTCACGTTCCCGCACTGACAAAGACAATATGATTCGACCCGTTTGCGACATTACTGCAGCTCGCAGACCTGGCGGAACGTGCTCAACAGCAGTACGAAAAATGCTACCGCAAGCATAGCATTCAACCCAGACCCTGCTGTTCCAGATCCACGGCACCTAGACGGTCCCGGATCTCATAACTGGCAGAAGGATCGACCTGCTTGGCGCCGAGGTATGCCGAGCAAAGGTCGAGCGACTCTATTTGGTCACTTCGAGATCGTCAACACGACTGCGCGTCCGGCATTGGCACAAGAGCTTTCGACATGCTACCTGACCCTTCACCCGGATGCCAGTCATTGGGCGCCCAATTCGACAGATTCCCCTCACGTTCCTTTCTGGGCCCGCTTCGTAGTCAACAGGATATATTGGGTCGGTGGATTCGGCGACGAACACTACATAGGATGGTTCAATCAAAGTGAATGGCAGACAGCCTGGCAAGATAATCGTGTCACTTCCAACTACTTGATGTCTGGGCAGCAAGACGCCACATCGCTGCGCTGGACTCTTGACGATGCTCCCCTCATCGCATTCGAACATCCGACCATGTTCGGAGAGCAAGACCGCGAAGGCCTACAGCACCTCGTATTACAGTAACTTGTTCTCGGACTTTTTTACGTGGGTCTTCAGCAGCGAGACACCATGTTGCTCGAGGCCGTTGCGGCCGCCTTGTGTCGGTCGGCGGCGGAAGCAGCAGTGAGAGCAGCGAAACAACCACCGCCTTCACCGACGCACCATCCGGCGGTGCAGCTAAAATACAAGCCTAGTGGGAACAAGATCCATCTGCTTTAGACAGTATATTGTTAGATCTCCGAAAAGGTCTTTTACGCGTGCGTGATCTGATCCTACGTGAATAACCAGGGACGCGTGAAGAGGGGGAGAGCAACACTTTTGTGAATCGATTGCTGAGTCGAGCCTTTGCCACCGCGATGATCCTAAGTGCCCTCACAACCAACATCTTGACCCTGCATCCGTCATTTCCCTCATCCAGAGCGCCTCCGCACCTGTTCTTGCTTTCTGCACAATTGATACGTCTACTGCTGGTCAACTGCCCTTTCAAGCGTGTACCTTCTACCTGGTATTGTCTTGGTCTAATCCATCATGTCGCAACAAGAACCAGTGCAGCCGGCCGAAGAGGAGATGGGTGAGGCCTTCGGTCCTCTTCTCATCAACAAACTAGAGGTGAGCGTTTTTCATGCTGCGAATTTCAGTGAGCAGCACTCATGCTTGTGTTACCCCTGAACAGGATTTCGGTATCTCTAGCTCGGACTGCAAGAAGCTTGCTGAGGCTGGGTACAATACTGTCGAGAGTGTTGCTTTCACGCCGAAGAAGGCTCTGCTACTTGTCAAGGGGATATCCGAGGCTAAGGCTGACAAGATTCTCACTGAAGCTGCAAAGCTCGTCCCCATGGGCTTCACCACGGCTACGGAGTTTCATGCGCGAAGAAATGAGTTGATTTCGATCACGACAGGATCGAAGAATCTCGACGCAATTCTCGGCGGGGGTATGGAGACAGGTAGCATCACCGAGTTGTACGGCGAATTCCGAACGGGGAAGAGTCAGCTGTGTCATACGCTGGCAGTAACTTGCCAGCTTCCCGTCGACATGGGAGGAGGTGAAGGCAAGTGCCTTTACATCGACACTGAGGGCACCTTTCGACCGGTGCGATTGCTAGCTGTGGCCGAACGATACGGACTGAATGGCGAAGAAGTGCTGGACAACGTCGCGTACGCCAGAGCTTACAATGCAGACCACCAGCTCCAGCTCCTCTTGCAAGCATCGGCCATGATGGCTGAATCTCGCTTCTCCCTCCTCATTGTCGATTCACTCACCTCGCTCTACCGGACGGACTTCTCCGGCCGAGGGGAGCTGTCAGCCCGACAGATGCATCTAGCAAAGTTTTTACGTGGCCTGATGCGACTGGCCGACGAGTTTGGTGTCGCGGTTGTCATCACCAACCAGGTTGTGGCCCAGGTTGATGGCGCTTCCGCTTTCACCGCCGATGCCAAGAAGCCGATCGGAGGCAACATTGTTGCTCACGCTTCCACCACCCGTCTGTCGCTCCGAAAGGGGCGTGGAAATCAGCGTATCTGCCGCATTGCAGACTCACCCTGCCTTCCAGAGTCAGACGCCGTATTTTCCATTGGCCCTGAAGGTATCATCGACCCTGTAAGTGATTGCCAAGCCACGATTTGCCCCCATCCCGCTGGATTTCTGCTAAACAAGTTTCGCTCGGCCCTTGATATCGTTGTTCTTCCCTCCTAAACAGGTCGACTAAGAAGCTAAGGCTCCTAGCTCCAGTACCGTTCAGCCATCAGTTTTGATGACCGCTTGTCCTCTTTTCAGTTCCAGCACGCCTTCCGCTACGTCTGTCCTATATCATCCACATATGCACTTCTGTATTCTACCGCATGCAAGTCCTCTCTCAACCATGATAGCTGGCTCACGTCCGCAATTTCGTGCCCGGCTGTCATCTCACCTTTGGTAACTGTCAACAACCCTGTGAAGGTGCTATGTTGACATCGCCAAGATAGGCAAAAGATAGCGGCGTGAGATAGTCACAGTGCAGCAGCTTGAGCAGTCTTGTTCAGAAATGGGAGCGTGGCCCTTTGTTTCCCTATGCGTGGAGCAGCGCCTTATGCCTAATCGTGAATGTTTCGGCTTGTTGCAGAGCTGGCCTTTTCGTGCGACTGAGCCATCCTACCTTTCTCCTTTGTTCTCCAATTAGAAAGTCAATTTGTAATTCGCTGTACACTTTCTAAAGTTCTATCCACACTAGTCGGCTTGACGAATATATGTCGACAGATGCAGTGCCTAGGCTGAATGCCGAGGCTAAGCAAGCCAGGTTGGTTTAATTTCC
This sequence comes from Tranzscheliella williamsii, assembly GCA_023212725.1. Classification (NCBI taxonomy): domain Eukaryota; kingdom Fungi; phylum Basidiomycota; class Ustilaginomycetes; order Ustilaginales; family Ustilaginaceae; genus Tranzscheliella; species Tranzscheliella williamsii. Next base: position 76,192 of record JALBYF010000045.1, on the reverse strand, counting down.
GAGTTGCGAGTCAGAGCCTCCTCCAGCGCATTAGTTGACCACAGTGAGTAAAGCTAGCATGTAACCATGGGCAGAACTTGCCACGGGCCCCTCTTGCTTTCATCCATCATCCACACCGTCCGATAGCGTTCATATTTTTCCAGTACTCGCATCTCGTCCGAAACGCCATCCTCTACTATTGCTACAACAACTTCTGCTTCGATCCACCGCTTCGCAACATTGGAACCTTCAGCAATCACTGTCTCTTCGCTGTCGCTTTCTGAGATTGTGACGATCGCCCTATCACTCCTCAGCCGGCCAGCTTGCGACGAGTACCCAGACGTTACACACATACGAGCAGGTTGTGTCGCCACAGCAGCGGATCTTCAACGTGTGTTCTTCTCTTGATTGTGCTTCAATTTACTTTGTTTTCGAGTATGATAGCAGCGATGCGACCACCCCATGCCTATCAACAGACCCCTTCGGTCCATTCGCGTCCGAGCTCCCGCAACTCTAGCCATGGTAGTGGCGCCGTAGCATCCCCTTCCACGAAGTCGAAGTCAGAGAAGTTGGCAGTGAAAGCGGCGACAAACGTGGCGGCCGGCGTCTCTGGCAAGAAAGCGTCAGCATCGAAGAAAGCAATCAAGACCCAACAACAGGCTGAAGACTCATCATTTCTATCTAAGCCGGCCCAGACGCCCGGACTTATCACTCTCACCAAGCCGCTTTCCGAAGAGATGCAATCCTCCAAAGCAAATGGATCCAATAAGGTCAAAAGGCCGAAAGAGGCTAAGTTCCAGAATGATAGCCCTGCCGGTACACCGATCAAAGCTGGGCGTTCCAAGAAATCCAAGACATCCCCCAAAGGTGACCTCTCTGAAATGATGCTTTCCAAGTCTGCCCCGTCCGGTACCCTAGAGCATGGACAAAGGTCGGCCCACGGCAAAGTCATAGCCGTAGCGGACGATGCCGACAGCGCTGGTCTTACGTGGCAACAGGAAATGCTTCGGCAGACCTCTAGGTCCCAACTAGATGTATCCCATCAGACCAACAAGAAGGGTCGGAAGGGGCAGCCATCGGCTCCGAGTACAACCAAGCATGACGGCAACCTTGCTCAACCCCAGAAAGTACAGAGCGGTCAAGATTCCTCTGCATTGACTTGGCAACAAGAGCTTCTAGGTGGAAAAAGGCGCAATGGCCCTCATTTTGATGTCTTTGCAGATGCACGTGATGCCGAGACGTTTGGCGACGATAATGCGCAACGCAATGTCAGCAAAGATGGCAATCGTCGCCCTAGAACTGGCAGTTTTGGCTCTGGCGGCCACAAGTCTGCCAAGACTGTCGGCAAGAACCATAATGGTGACTTTCCCCTCCAGCTCGACGATCTGTTTCTTTCGGCTACTTCAGATGTTCCCATCAAAGGAATGTCCAAGTCCAAATCCACCAACCGCCAGAGCCCTTGTCCTACACAGGGAGCGCCCATTCATATCGACCCATCCACGCCCGCCAGGAAGGGTGCGGTTGGTCAGCAACAGCATCCGGCAGTGGCAGCAACAATTGCTTATGCCGGTCCCAATTTCCATAATTCTCCCTCGCCCGCAAGCTTACCTGCTCCCAAGTTTCATAATCGGCTCAGCAAGCATGGCTCTGACCTAGCCCTAGATAGTGGAGGCGCCGGTGTTTCTTCCCTTGGCGCCAGCAGCAGTGAATCCAGCGGACGTGAGTCAGATTCCAGTGACGGGGAATACGAACTCACCCGAGGTGTCCGGAGCACCACTGCCCCTGCCGGTTTTGGTGCTGCCACCCCCACCAAGGTTCCTGCTGCTGCCGAAGCCCGAGTGCAGTATCGTAGCAACAAACCGGAGCCGCCCGCGTCCAAAGAAGTAATGCAGCCAGGAGCTACGGTCGAGAGCTTGCTCGCTCGCATGATGGGTGGAGCTCGCTTGCACTAGCGTTTCTACATCCCCATTGAGGACGCTGGCAAAGCCTCGTCGATGTGATGCCTTACTTTTTGTCGAACTCTTCTACATTTCTCAAGATCAGCGCGTCAAATTCTGAAGCGCCCTGATCGCAGGTCTCCCCACTGCATCACCATAGGCACACTACTTGGCTGCTGCTGAGTAGTTCAATGTGATGGACCTGTCCTTTTTGTTCTGTCTCTTTTCTTTCCTTTGGCCGCCGGACTTGGCGGTCGTCCCGACTCGGTCTCTCTTGCAACGTAATCCGTGGATATCTCTGTTCGTCAAGCGCACGCCATCGACACGCCTGCAAGGTCAGCTTATTGGGACGCTGCGTGCATCTCAAACGACGTCATATCCTGCCTTCTCGCTCTGCAACTGTCGCATTCGCACGTCTGCATTCTTGTATTGATATACCTTGTCCTTCCGCCTGGTCTTTCGCGGTCAACGACTTTGTCCTAAGCCTACACAAATCGTCGGCATCTACACTCAAAGGCCGATCCGTCGCTCTACCTGATTCATCTCGTACGGCCGCGCAACAACGGCGCGGCGAATTCACTTGACACCGCGCACCCGGTCAAATCCCAGGCCGTCTCCTCGGGCCTGCCACTCCCCGCATCTCTAGCGATTTCGCCAACGAATTGATCGCTCGATCCCCATCTGAGCCGGCATAACACCACATCTGACTCATATGCACAATTGTGACATGAGCGTTGCCATCTCGGCACTCCATCTCGTCTCCCTCCGTATGTCCTCTTACCTTTCTTCTCATCCTAACTGTAAGCTTTTGCCCCTATCTTACCGCCTCTGTTCCTATTCCTACCTCTATGCCGCTCATGTACGAATCACATCAGCCTTTTCACACCCACAATACTATGCCATCCCCCATCCAATTTGTACTGCCCCAGGGCCAAGGTCCACTGGGGTTTCGTCGATCAGCTAGCCTGATTTGTGGTCGGTGAAGTCATTCACACTAGGATGAGAGTAGCAGACAAAGATTGTGGGAATGGCGTGGGCCGGGTACGAAGCGAGCGCGCGGCGTAGCTAGTCTTGGTCCATGCTCTGGTTGGCAGTGTCGCTGTCGGCGGGAGGATTACTATAGAGGGAGTCGCGGAGGAGGCTGGCGTCGGGGGCAGTTGTGTCGGCGGGGAAGTCAGTGTTGTCGTCGTGGTCGTGGTCTGGGGTTTCGTTTGTGGTGAGGCGGGAGATGTCTGCGTCTGCGTCTGAGTCTGGGGAGTCTTTGTTGGGTTTGCGGGGGGTTGGTTTGGGGCGTTTGAGTTTTGCGTTGCTACGCCAAGCGTCGAGTTCGGCGGTGAGGTCGGCGCGGAAGTCGGGGAGGTCGAGCGAGGTGGTTGCGTCGAGGATGTGCTGGGCGGAGATGATTTTGGCGGCGCGGGCGGTGGCGATGTCGTGAGCTGCGCCGGTGAGGTACGAGATGAAGAGGGTTGCTGCCTTGACGAGCGCCTGCTGCACGTCGCGCCGCAGCTGCACCGTGTCCGGCACCTCGCTCTTGGCCAGCTTCACCACCGCCGTCCGCGGCAGCTCAAATTGGTCAATCCCCATCCCCAGCGCCTTCACCGCCTGCGCCTGCTGTGCAAGCACCCCCTTCGTCCCGGCCGCCACCACCAACCCTCCCCCACCCACCTCCTCCCCCCCCGCCCCTCCCCCCTCCCCGCTCACCGACTTTCGCGCTCCGTTCTTACCCACCGGCGTAGACGGCACCGACGCCGACCCCGTTCCCGTCCCCGTACCTCCACTAAGCGACTTGCGCGGCATGGTGACGCTCTATGGATATGGATAGACTGCCCTTCCGCGGTCGTCTTGAACTGGTGTAGGCAGCTGGGCTACTCGATCCCGCCTGATGCTGAGGTCGATAAACGCGGACGTTCAGGGCAAAGTGTGTTGGCGAGGACCTGATACTGGTTTCCACGCCTGGGTACGACGGGCAGCGGCGCTGATGGGGACCTTAGAAGCGGTAAGGATGATTCAGAGAGATGACTGGCGGAGAAAAGACATACAAAATAATGGTGTATGTCGCGATGGCGGTGTGTCGTATAGAAGAAGACAACGACATTGACAGAAGCGGGCAGACAAACACTTTACGCGCTTTGACGAGCGCGTCCCACGTCCAAGCTGCAGGATCTAACAGATTACCGTCCTCGTTGAACCCCCCGCAAGCCAAGTCATTGGCAATCGCTGGCGGCATGGTGGCAGCAGCATGCACAGACGGTGAATTGTGCTTGTAAGCTATGAATGGCCACGGCTATACTACATGGGGGGGGCGTCATCCTTCGACGACAAGCCCGACCTGTACCTCGACGCCAGCGCGGAGCAGGACATCGATCCAGACCTTCTGTGACTCGCTGAGCCTGTCGCCGGGGCCTTTGACCTCGACGAATCTGACCAACCGGTCGTGGTACCTCCAGATGACGAGATCGGGCATGCCCGAGCTGCAGTGGTCCCACTCTTCGGCGAGCATCTGGCAGAGCATGCTGATCGAGCTGCCGCCGAGGCATTCGGCCACCTCGAGCAGGTCCTGCTTGGAGAAGAGGTCCCAGCGGCATCCCACCGCCCAGGTGCGCCGTTCGCGCTCCCGGTCATCCGCCTCTGCGAGCAGTGCAAGCCCGCCTGTGGCTTCGATCAGGTCCAAGCGCGCCCGGATCTCCCGCGAGCGGACGATGGCGAACGAGTCGGCCCCCAGATCCAGCGGCGCGGACTGGTATGGCGTCTCGAAACTGCCTGCCACCGAGTCCAGAAAAAGCACGTCCCACATGATCAGCACAAAGATCATCGTCAGCAGCTTGCCCTCGCAGTGATAGCCCTTGAAGCCCTGCTTCGCGTAGTGTTGTAAGCATAGCTGTTCGACATGACAAGGCTGCTGATCGAGACCTCGCCACACAGACCGCATCGACCGCTTGGTGGTAGAGGTGACAGACGTGGGACCATCCCCTCCTGAAAGCAGCGATAAGGCGGTGGGGTCTGGTGCAGGAGCATTCATTTCTTCCAAAGATATGTCCGAAAGGTCTTCCTCTTTCTTGACCGATGCTGTCGGAAAGTCAAAGGAAGTATCGCCGGTCTCGTCCAGACGCGGACCATTGGGCGAAGCAGGCGATTTCGTAGGCTCTGAGAAAGTCTCTATCTTGACACGCTTGAAGAGGGGTTTGCGAACTTGAAAGCCAGGCGCGTTAGGTGACGGGGGAGGCTTTTTGGTTGGACTGGACCGGCCCGAGCTCGAAGCTGTGGGTGACGATTTTCCTTGCGGCGATATGTTGGCCGGAGAACCCGGAGGCGAGACAGAGCCACCACTCCGCAGGAATTTGGTCATGGTGGTGATCGGCGCATTCGTCTTCTCATCCGTCTCGAGCATGACGTCTAGTCTGGTGCCCTTGAACACCACCTCCGTGGTCGTCTTGAGTTTAGCGTACGAAAAATCGTGTTGCTCGGACCGTGGAATGCGGAGCTGCGACTCCAACCTGGCTATTCTGCGTTGCAATGTATCGTGGTAGATGAGGTGGGTGTCAGGATCTTGAATGCCCTTGACGCTGATCTGTAAGGCCTCGCGCTTGCCCTTCCGAACATCGCCCGAATAGAGTGCCGTGATCAGCGCCAGCCGATCATACCAGTCGCCCCTTCTGCCACGCCGGAAGACACGCTGATCCAATAATATCTTTAGAACCTCGCGCTCTCGATCGTGCATCTTGAATCTAGCGAGCACCGTCGCGCCCTTGTAGACGACGCGTGTCAATACCCATCCGGGATGAAAACGCATCCGGTGGTAGACGAGCTTGTCAATGCCCTCGGGATGTGCAGAGACGCACTCTTCCACGCACGACCGCCATTCGTCCCACACCGAGTCGAAAAGAGCAAGCGCGGTGCGGAAGTCCGCTTCCGTCTTGCCGAACTGGATCAACGTCTCCATCTCAGCTTCCAGGTCAAGCGCTCGCTCGAAGGCGACCAAATGGTCGCGCGAGGGGAAGAGGAGCGCTGTGCGCTGATAGGTGTAGCGCGGGTAGTTTCGGATCCGTGATCGAGATAATATGGCTGTGGTGAGTGCTGCACTACCGAGCAAATTGCCGCGATAGTAGACGAGCGCGACGCGATCGACCAGCGAGCGCACGGCCGGAACAATTTGGATGCATCCTCCTCCAAGGACCTGCGAGAGCTGCTCATCTAGACGAGAGGTCTGGGCCTGCTTCTTACCCAGTGAACCAAAGTTGAGGGTGAGCTGCTGGGGATTGCCGCCTTGGCGTGAAGCCTTCGTTGGGCTACTGAACAAGGTCGGCTGATATTTCGTTGCGGCTAGCTTTGAGATTATCTGCGCTCTTGTAGTGCCTAGTTGGGTAATACCTATATCCTTGGCGACAGCCTTAAGCTCTTCGATGGTCAGCAAGGACAGCGACTCGTTGACTCCCCCTTTCATGTCTTTCTCCGTCATCACAAAGCGATCCAGCCGGCCGGTGCTGTTGGTAGCCGCGGGGAGCGATGCTTGCGGATGATCTGCATCGGCCTGATCAGAGCGATTATGTAGCTGTGATGATGAGGCGATCAAAGGCTTCTTCCTGTGATGGTAAGTCGGGATGAGAGGTAAACCGGTAGTCTCATCAAGTTTGAGATCTCGTTGCAAGCCGGGAAGCGTCAATGTAATATTTTCCTTGTCATCGCGCAGGATCGCCTTGCGCCGTGCATTTTCTTCGAGCCTCGCATGCTCTATCTTGGGACAGTCGTCGTCCGGACGCAAAATGAATTTGTATAACTCTTCCTTTACCGCCTTGAGGTCACTGACCTCGGCCTGGTAGGCGCCGAGGCGGTCGAGCCGATACCAGGTGTCCTTTTTGCGCTGCAGAAGTCTTACAAATAGATATCTAGCTGGATATGAGAGCATGAAAAAGGCGGAGAGAAGGTCCAGCTCGGCATTAGAGAACAGGTACGATTCTGTCTCGAGCACGGTGCAGACCATCTGCTGAAAAAGCTCGGGGTACATCGAACTCCGAGAGCCCGGTTGGTATGTTTGCACTTGCGGCGCCCCCAGCGTGTCTTTGGCCCCCAACAGTTGCGTGTAATTTTCTTCTCTATCGCCGGTTGTGTCGAGATCTGGCTTCCCCTGGGCTGGAACATCTCTCGGATGAGTCTCGCCCACGCTTATGTTTGGGCTTCCCGTCTGCATCGCCTCGGTGGGACCTTCTTTTTTTAGTGTCCGCATCTCGTGTTCGGGAGTGATGGGTGGAGGCGTTGTTGAAGTCAAGGCTGGATCCATTGTGGCGATGCTTTGATCGGGACTCTTTCGTGAAGCGTACCGCGTCAGCGTCATATAGGTCCGAGTACCCACTAGACTTTGGTTCCGTTCCATCCAGTGGAGCTTCTTTCACTTTCGAGAGAACTGCTTTGCGTTGTGCCAGGAAAGCTTCCATTTCCCTGAGCGGATCGTGCAATGATTTGCTCCTGCTGTCTCGAGATGCTTGGTCTCGAAGCTCATCAGACGTTTTTCGCGCCTCTGCTCCGTTTCTAGACGGTGTGTTTGCGTACCACGGTTTGGTCTCCTCTGCGGAGCTTGCCAGGAAGACTCGCCCGGTTGGTCCTCCCCTTTCAATCTCCGGAGGACGACGGGAGGCAGATGTATCCGGGGGCAGCCAAGAAGAAGAGCTGGTACGCTCTAGTTCGCTGAAAAGGTTGAATCTGCCTGTGTGCTTCTGACCGATCTGCGTGCTTTCGGACACTGGTTTGGCTCCGTTGCTCTTCCCTAACGTGGTCAGAGAGCGTTGCTTAGCAACCGGGTCTGAACTGTTTTCAGATTGACGGCCAACTTGTCTGCGCAGGCGATCGAGCTTGGCCTGATCCGAGGCACTGAAAGCAGCGGCGTGGCTCTGCGCTCGTTCGAAAGCAGCTATAGTTTCGTCTCGCTTGACTTTGTCCTGGTTCTGGCGATTGTATGGGTGGTAGGACTTGTGATGAGCTAGGTGAAGCGGCATGTCGTAGTGCCTTGTCTTTATGGGTGTGTTACGATCGGGCTCCTAGAGAGAGGACATTGAACCTAGTCTGCATTCTCGTTACTCCCTTACCGTTGCCGCTCGATGTTGCTTGAGCATTAATAATGAACTTGTCTGATGAAGCCGTAGAATTATATCTTGCTCGCAATCATGGTGAACGAACGGCATGCAGGGTCCTCTTCACCTTTGCGGAAGCATCCATCTCTGGTTTTCAAGATTATCGTGCGAAAAAGGCTACAGTAGCCTATCATTCGGGGATGCAGATCGACGCGTCGAAACAGACAATCACAAGTGGCTGCGCGTGCGCTTTACGCTGAGGCGAGTTGGACAAAAGACAGGGGTCGATATGAACCAACCGTAATCAAAACGTGACGCTGCCTACGCGACTCAGCTTGGAAGTGGAGCAGCATGCGTGAAAATACACGATATTGATAAATAACGTCAGAGCACGAGGTGAGAGGACGCAACTGCGGGTGTTGGTCTTCGATCTCGTTGTCTGCATTCAAGAATGTGAATATTAATGCTGCTGAACACAGTCATGCGGCAGCGCGCCCTATATGCATATGTAGTAGCGACATCCCGTCGCAAAGCCCACCACGTCGCCAGCAACGACGGGAAGCGGGGTCTGGCGGCTTGGTCAAGTGGATGGTAACATGCCTTTTCCGGATTCCGAAGGGCAGCATAGGCCATCTCAGGGGTCTACACACATCTTGTTGTGGAACCGTGGCATCTGAAATGTGATTCACGCGGAACGAGGGAGGTGGAGTTGGCTCAGGCTGTTGTCAGTTGTCGGTGTTGGGTGTTCAGGGGGACTGAGACGTGTCGCGAATACAACTCTACAGGCGAAAGTAAGCACGGCGCCGAATTGCAATTTTGCAGGGTCTACTATATCAAATCGGTACCGTGAAGCATGTGTGGATACTAATATACCGTGACTGGATGAGAGCACCCTAGCTGCGATTCGTGTGAATTGCTAGTGCGGGTGCGGGTGCGGCATGCTATTGCCGGCTTTAGCTGTTGCTGGCTTGCACCATCACCACCACCAAATTACATCGACCAATAGGTGTCGATTCATTTCCCTGCGATCTTTCCGTTCAGCCTGCCCCGCCTAGGCTCTGCATCGGGACTGTCTTCGCTCTGCTTGTTCGGCGCCACCCTACTTGCATCGCAATCGCCCCCGCACCCCATTATCTTCGCGGCGAAAGAGACCGTTCAACGGACGCCTTGTCGCCGAGCCACGCCAGCGAAGCCGACTCGGGCACAACAAGTGGGATCGCTTACTTCTTTTTGCTCTTCTCGATGCGCTTGTAACCTCACACTCTGATCACTTGGTCACCCTAACGTGCTCAAAACAAGCTTACATCCTTGGAATCCCCAAACATCGTTGCGACCATGGTCGACGTTGTCCGCACAAAGTCACATCTTTTTCGTCCAGCACACCGCACTACCCCTTCTGTAGAGGCGAACAATGCCGCACAGATTGCAGCTGCCATGCCTCGCCCCTCACGAGGCACCGGTCAAGCAGCATCCGACGCTGCTTCTGCTGCCGAATTCGCCTCCAAGAAATACGTCTGGATCCCTGACGCGCAAGCAGGTTATGTCTCTGCCTGGGTCATAAAAGAAGATGGCGACGCTTCCCTCTGCGCTTTGCAAGACGGCTCGTCGCGCACCGTGCCCACCTTTGAGCTTAGCAAGATGAATCCACCCAAGTTTGACAAGGTTGAAGACATTGCCGATCTCACCTTTCTCAACGAAGCCAGTGTTGTGCAGAACCTCAGACAGAGGTATTTCAGCTCCCTGATATACACCTACTCTGGACTCTTCCTGGTAGCCGTCAACCCATACCATGCTCTGCCGATCTACACGGATGCCATTGTTGCTGCTTACAAGGGCAGACGCAGGGAGGAAAATGCGCCTCATGTTTTCGCTCTCGCCGATGAAGCTATGCGAAACATGATCGACAATCGCGAGAATCAAAGTTTGCTCATCACTGGCGAATCTGGTGCGGGCAAGACCGAGAACACTAAAAAGGTCATTCAATATCTGGCAGCCATTGCTGCGGATCCAGGTGCATCTGCAGTATCCGCTTCGGGGTCTCAGTCTTCTCCGCCCAGTCTGACGCGGTCTGCATCGTCTCGTGAGGTCATGGATCGGATCAATGGATTGGAGGCCGTCAATTCGAAACGTCTCGGTCTCCTAGAGCGACAGATCCTTCAGGCCAATCCCATTCTCGAAGCTTTCGGCAACGCACAAACCATTCGAAACAACAACTCGAGTCGTTTCGGCAAGTTTGTTCGCATCGAGTTTACCTCAGTTGGCGCTATTGCTGGTGCCAATATCGATTGGTATCTGCTGGAGAAAAGCAGGGTCGCGATCCGAAGCGAAAACGAACGAAGTTTCCATATCTTCTACCAGCTTCTTCGAGGAGGCGAAGCAGAGCTGAAGCAAAAGCTTCTCCTCTCCAGCTCTCCAGAAGATTATGCCTACCTAAAGGGAACGCGCAAAAACGTGGAAGGTGTCGATGATCACGCAGAGTGGAAACTATTGCGCAACGCTCTGAACACTGTTGGCTTTTCCCCCGAAGAACAGGACAATCTTTTCAGGGTAGCCGCCGCCATCTTGCAGATCGGAAACATCCAGCTGGCCACGGATCGGTCAGAACAGGCGCGCATCACCAACATGCCACAGATTGAGAAGATCTGCCATGTTCTCGGTCTTCCCGAACAAGAGTTCTCCAAGGCTTTGCTACGACCTCGAGTGAAAGCCGGTCGCGAGTGGGTCACCTCCGCCAGAACAATGCGCCAGGCCTCCGAAGAGATGGCTGCACTCAGCAAGACTCTCTACGAAAAGGCTTTCGGATGGCTCGTAGACCGCATCAATAAGGCCTTGGATCGGCCTACCAGCAAAAGCAGTTTCATTGGCGTTCTCGATATCGCTGGTTTCGAGATCTTCGAGGTCAACAGCTTCGAACAGCTTTGCATCAACTATACGAACGAGAAGCTTCAACAGTTCTTCAACCATCACATGTTTGTTCTCGAGCAGGAAGAATATGCGCGTGAGAATATAGAATGGGACTTTGTCAACTTTGGCCTCGACCTTCAACCCACCATCGATTTGATCGAGTCAAGCATGCCAATTGGCATTCTTTCCTGCCTCGATGAAGAATGCATTATGCCCAAGGCTACCGACCTTACCTTTACTGAAAAGCTCAATCGCATTTGGGGTACCAACAAAGATGGAAGCGCCGTGGATTCCGCTGGGGCCGCCATTGCCGCTGAAAAGGGACTTGCCCACGGTTCCACTAAATTTGCTCCTACTCGATTTGCCCGCGGTTTCACTGTCAAACATTACGCAGGCGACGTAGAGTACCACACCGATGGCTGGTTAGACAAGAACAAAGACCCTCTCAACGATAACTTGACCAGAGTCATGTCCGAGTCCACTGACCGCTTCATAGCATCACTCTTTGCCGAGTATGCCGAGACAGATGATGCTGGAGCAAACGTAGCCGCAAATGCTGTTCAGAACGGTGCCTTAGCGTCCGCACCGAAGCGTCGCATCAAGCGTGGTGCTTTCAGGACAGTTGGTCAGCGGCACAAAGAGCAACTTTCCTCACTCATGGGACAGCTGTCTTCCACTCAGCCTCATTTCGTGCGTTGTATCGTGCCCAATCCAGAGAAAAAACCAGGCAAGATGGACGTGCCATTGGTCTTGGAGCAGCTTCGATGCAACGGTGTCTTGGAAGGCATTCGTATAGCCCGTCTCGGCTATCCGAACAGGCTGCTGTTCTCCGAGTTCAGGAATCGATATGAAGTGCTGACACCCGGTATCATCCCTTCCGGCTACATGGACGGCCGCAAGGCTTGCCAGAGGATGGTAGAAGCGCTTGAGCTGGACACTTCGACTTTCAAGATTGGCACATCGAAGATCTTCTTCAAGGCCGGTGTTCTGGCTGAGATGGAGGAGCGCAGGGACTCGCACCTCTTCGACATTTTCAGCCGGTTTGGCGCAGCCTGCCGCATGTACACGGCTCGAAGGCAGATGAAGAAGATTTTGAATCGTGCCGCAGCCGTTCGTACAGTGCAGCGCAATGCAAGGCTCTATGTCGAGCTTCGCGAATGGCCGTGGTGGCAACTCTATACTCGCGTCAGGCCTTTGCTGACAGCCACTCGTCATGATGAAGAGCTCAAGCGGAAGCAGCTCGAACTTGCCATGGTCACCGAAAGAGCTGAACGCGATCAGAAAGAACGCGAATCTTTGGAGGCGCTCAAGTTCAAGCTCGAAGCTGATAAACGTAAAGTCGAAGAGCAGCTGGAAGCTGAGCGATCGCTGCTCGTTGACAAAGACCAGCTTTTGGCCCGCTCTAAAGAGCGCGAATCGGCCCTGGAAGACGATCTTGCTGCCCTACAAAGCGATGTGGACTTGCTCGAGAGTCAACTGGAGAAAACTCTTGCTTCACAGAGGGCCACTGAGCAGGCTCACAATGAGCTTAAAGCTGCCTTCGATCAGGCGGCAGATCATCTGCTCCGTCTCGAGGCAGAACAGAAAGCCTGGAAAGACAAGGAGGATAATTTTATGCGCGACATCAGCAAGCATGGACAGGATGCTCAACAATACCGTGCCGATCGTCAAGCGCTCTTGGCAGAAAAGGATGAACTCAAACGCAAACTGCAAGAGAGGGAACAAGACATTGATCGAGCCCAAAAGCGTATGATGGCGGCTGTCCAGGATGTCGAAGCAAAACTGGCAGCAGAGATCAATGCACGCGCAGAGGAACGATCTCGGGCTACCAAGCTTGAGGACGAGACGCGACAATCTTCTTATCAGCTGACCGAGTTGCAACGTGTCGCCTCTGAACATGAGTCGCGGGCTAAGGGTAAAGAGAAAGAACTACTCAAGCTCCAAGCACAGATGGCGGAGATCGCTCGAGAGCGAGAGGATCTTGCTAAGCAGGTTGCCGATCTCGATTTGAAGCTCAACACTTCTGCTTATGATCTTCAATCTACGAGGGACGAGCACACCAAAGTCAACGAAGCCAAGGCAGCGCTACAGAGGGAACTTGACGAAACTCGTCGCCTGATGGAAGCCAAGAGCTCCGAAGACGTCAAGGCAAAGGAGCTCCATCGCATGAAGGAACAGGAGCTGCAGACACTCCGAGATCAGATGTCCGCTGTGGAGAAGGAGCTTGCTGGTCTCAAGCACTCGAGTCTTGAGCAGGTGTCTACGCTCAGAGCCGAGATCACTTCAGCCCGTAAGGATGCCCAGGACGCCGAGCGTGGGCGAAAAGAGGCCGAAGAGCGTGTCCGTCAGGCCGACCTCAAGGTACGCGAAGCAGATGGAAATGTAGCTGCAGCAGAAAAGGCCAAGCGAGAGGCCGAAGCCGCGCTGGAAGAAGCCCAGAGCAAATCTGCTGTTCTCAACCGTGGTCTTCAAGAAGCCTTGAAGACGAAAAGTACTCTTGAGAAACAGCTGCAAGCGTCTTCCATCAAGCACCAAGATCTTGAAGATGCTATTCTGGAATTAGAACGCCGAGAGACGAGCTGGAAGCATAAGACTGACCAGGTGGCCACCGAGCTCAGCGCAGAGTCAAAGCGCCGCGAGCTGCTCGAGCAGGCGCACAAGCAGGCTGAGCGTAATGTCAACAGTCTGCAACAGCTGGTAACTGGCAAGGACAAAGAACTCGGTGGCCTAAAGCATGAACTGACTCTGACGCAACAGGAGCTTCGCAAGTTGCAGTCGATGCAAAACAAGACCATTGTTGAGCATGTCCATGTTCTAGAAGAGGCGAAGAAGTACACCGACCGTCAACTGCAAGATGCGCAAGCAAAACTGCAAGAGCTTGCCCACTACACGAAGACCTTGGAGAAAAGCAAAGCGCGCCTGGTCACGGAAAACGAGGACCTGACACGGGAGGTGACCCGCTTGCAGCGCTCCGGCGGACCGTCCGCCTCTCCTGCCGTCGGCAGTGGCAGCCGAGGTGCCGTCACTACCTATGGCAACATAGCGCCAAGCAGCTCGGGTGACAAGGCAACAAAAAAGCTTGAGGACAAGATCACCGAGCTGAACAACTCATTGCGACAGGCTCAACAGCAGCGTGATGAAGCGCAATCAAATGCGCGTAGAAAAGATCTACAGGCTGATGAAATGGTCAGCCGGACGCGACGACAGTACGAACAGCATATCCAGGAGCTCGAACGGCAGCTGAAGAATTCACAGATCGCGCGGAGCGCCACTATGACGAATCTTGAGGAGCTTATTCTTGCAGGTCAAGCCTCGCCTCAGGTGTCGAACAGTTCTAATGACCCTCTGAGGCACCGGATCCTAGACGAGCTTCGCAAAGCCCACGACGAGCTGGAGCAGGACATTGCTGCCAAGAGCGACCAGCTCCGGTCGCACAAAGCGCCGACATTGTCTCATACGGCGGCAGGTGCCGCCCAAAATGGCAAGCGAACGAGCAATTACTATGTCTATGGCAATGAGGCGACGGCGGCCACGAAAGGCAACGGGCACAGTTCATCGACGGCTAGCAACGGAAGTAGCAGCAGCGGCGGCGCGGCGGTGGCGGATCTCGAGTCGAAGCTGAGCGAGATGACACGAGCGTACCACGACTCGCTGTCGCAGCAGCGGCAGGCACAGGCGCATATGTCGCAGCTGCTGAACCAGGTGCGCGACCTGCAGGCGGGGCTCGACGAAAGCGAGCTCAAGTACGACCAGCTGGCGGTTGCCTATCAGAGCCTGAGCCAGGAGGCAGGCGTCGACGAATCCATGATCGACTCGCTCCAGAAGACGCTCGAGCGCTACAAGTCGCAGGCTGACCGCCATATGGAGAACTGGCGCCGCACCACGCTCGAGCTCGAGCAGCACACCGCCTCCCTCCGCACCCAGTCGCTCCGCCGCCCGGGCTCCATCCCCCCCGAGCTGGTCTCCGGCAACATGAGCCCCACGCGCAGCTCCGCCATCGCCAGCATGCGCTGACCCGTCCCCGCTCACACCACACACCCTTATCGCTCCTCGCATTTCCTTTTGCCCAGCCTCCCATACTGCTTCCTTCGCACATCTTACCTGTATTTCCTGTATTCCTCACCTCCAGGTCGCAGCTCGCGCGCTTTACACATAGCCCAGGCCTTCCCTCCCCACATTTCCGCGTCCCGCCGTATGTTATCCTCGCTTTCGCGTCCATTTTTTCCGTCTGTTTGTACACCCTGTTGATGCGAGACAAGGCGGTTGAACCATGCATCGACAGTTTATCCGCAGCGAGGTGGGTGGCACTGGGTTTTTGTTTTTGGTTTTGGGCGGAAGTGGGGGTGCTACTCGGCGAGCTCGCGGTCGAGGAGGCGCTGGAGGGTGCTGTTCTTCCACCAGGAGTGCTGGCTGTGGAGGGTGTTGAAGAGGAGGTCTTCTGTGATGGCGTACTGCTCGTAGATGTAGTCGCGGGGGTTGGCGGACGGGGGGAGCTGGTGGTCGCGGCGCCAGACGGCGAGGGCAGCGGGGTTGGAGCCGCGGAGGACCGAGGCGAGCTCGGTGGGGTCGGGCACGTACAGCCGGCTCTCGAGGAGCTGCACGAGCGCGAGACAGACGCGGTAGATCACCGAGTCGGACTCGTCGAGCAGCACCACGTCCCAGACGCGCATGACGGTGTCCACGTCCAGATACCGCGCCCAGAGCCCACCGACCCATTGGCGCACCACCGCCGCAAGCGCGCCGCCCGCCATTACCAGATTCGCATACACCCGCGGCATCTGGTCCCCCAGCAGCGTCTCCAGCACCCGCTCGAACCCGCGAATCGCCGCCTCCTTGGGCGGGAGCCCAGCCGGCCCCGCTTTCTGCGAGCCGCGATCCGGCTTCGGCGACGGCAGAGATATCGTCGGTAACAGCGAGTAGAGCGCCTTCAGCCACGGCTTGGAGCTGATCAGGTTCAAGAGGCAGATGAAAGCAGTCGGCGCTGGCATGTTGATCAGCAGGACCGCAGCGAGCACGGCCGTGCCCGGCTGGTACAGGTCGAGCCCACGGGCAACATAAACGTCCTCGGGCACTTGCGCATCTCCATCGGCCGGCTCCCTAACAGCATCCTTGGCGCCGTCTGCATGCTGGTCGTGCCTCGTCGGCGGGCTCATGTTCTGTAGCCGCATAGCATCGCGATCGGCGTCCCCGGCAGAGCCGAGTTCCGCGAGCTGCTCGATCCTGACCAGGACAAAGGCCCTGCAGATCCGCAGCAGATCGTGGTGCAAAGGACCCCCCTGCGCCTGGAATAGCTTGAGACTTGGAAGGGTGTCTTGGATATCATCGTCAATCTGGGCAAGCACTCTTGAGGGGATGACAGACTCAATCGGGCGACTCCCCGACCCGGATGCGCGCTTTTCTGCCTGCTCGAGCAGGTTGCGCGGCAGCATGAGCGGGTTGCCGATCGCCAGCGCCCAGACCCTTCCGCGAATGCTTGGAGGCGCGCCCTTCCACCACAGCTCGGCAAGACTCGCATCTTTGCGTGCCCGCGTCCAGGACGGCAGAATCTCCTTCTCCCAACGACCCAGCGCCTCCCGCTGCTCGTCCTGCCGCCGCCGCTTGCGCTCCTCCTCCTCCTCGCGTTTCTTCTTTTCCGCCTCCTTGGCCGCCATCATCATCTTCTCAAAGTCGACGCGGTGTTTGATCTCCTCTGCCTTGGACTTGGCAGGCAGTGTCGTCATCCGCGTTCGCGATTCCAGCGCGTCAGAAGTTGAGCCTGCGCCTGACAATGACGCGTTGCGTCGCAGCTTGACATCCTGATCGGCTTTATCCGAGAGACCTGGAGAGACGGCGTGCTCGAGAGACAATGTGGAAGCAGCTGCGTCTGAGGTGGCGGCCCTGTCCTCTGTTTGCCCGTCCACCTGGTTGACCTCCTCTTGCAGCGAATGTGCGCGCAAAGCCACCTGCCCTTGCGCGGCCGTTATTTCAGTTGCCGCTTCCGTTTCCTTTGTACTGCGGTCACTTTGGGATAGCGGAGGCGCCACAGTGTCGGGAATGCTTGAGTTATGCTCAACCACGCTGATGTTACCGTCATCGTCGGCTGCGACGATCATGGGTGCAAGGCCTGGGTGTGCGTCGGCTTGTGCGGACGTAGAGAATGCGGCTGGGACCACAAGACCGCCTGCAGACGGGTTGCGGGACAGCGGGTCACTGGACTGCGAGTTTCTGCGAGAGGGGCTCCTACTCGGTCCTGGGCTGGCGTTTCGGCTTGACGGTCTGCTTTTGCGGCCTCTATATCTACCTTCCACGCTCTTTCTATCTGCCCCAATGGAAGCCGCTGATGGTCGCCTTTCGAGTGTCGGTCTCGCAGAAACACGCTGATGCAAATCTTCGTCGTACGAGGGGGAGGCAAGCAGGGAACCAGACAGGCTGGAGTGCTGCGAATCTGAGGTTGCATTGTGGGTATGTTGCGTGTGACCATTGGTTGCAGGTGGTGTCGAGACCATCGCTACGGCGGAGCGTGGAGGATCATGGCTGGAAAAGCTATCGCTTCGTATCTGGTGGGGTGTTTTGTATGAGTTTGGCCATGCATCATCCAGATGCAATGAGTTCTCGAGCCCGATGTCCACAAACTGCAGGTCGGCTTTGTCGAAGCCTAGTCCCGCAGCAGGACTGCGCGGTCCATGCGAATTCTCTCGCGAGCGAAAGTTCCGACTATCAAAGCGGCGATCCTGCGCATCGTCCTGGCCGGACAATGAGATGTCGCCCTCCTCTTCTATGGTTGCTTGGGATGACTGTGCACCAACCGAGAATGCAGGGGATTGGTGTTGGTCCAGGTCATACTTCTGCGGCGGCACAGAGTCAATTCGTCTATGTGATGCGGTGGCTACATCGTCGGCCATTGGATCCGAATCTACGAAGTGCTCATTGGCCGCATTCACATCGTTCTGCGCCTTTCGGTGAGCAGATGTTGCGAGCTGGCGGGGAGAAGATGGCGCTGCATCTTGTACCTGTATATCGGCTTCGAGTCCATTCAAGCGGCTCAAAAGCTGCTCGACTTGGTTAGCTGCGTCCTCCCCGTCCTCTTGCAGCTCGTCAGTATGGATCCTCGAAGAGGAAGCGTCTGAGAGGCAATCCTCTTGTTGCGTTACGGCCGCATGGTGTGGATGCTCGAGATCTTGAGAAGAGTGGCCAATGTCATCCGACGCTTTTATGGGATTGACATCTTCCTGAGACATGACGCGGAATCAGATGCGATGATCAGGATCCATGAGTACGTAGGCCGGGGCGATAGTTCTTTGATGTGCTTCTGTATCAAGGAAAGGGTAGCGTCGAGATGGTAGCGATGTGGAAGACGTGTACCCAGAGCCGATGGATTGCACTGCCACGGAGCAAGCCAGCACAAAGGCTCGGCTTGAACCCTTAATCACATCCCACCTTCTCACTTCGGAAGCCTAAGGCGCATGCACAAGCCCTGTGAAGTGAAAATAAAGCTCTCGAATCCAAGCATCGGGGCAATTTACCATCGGGCATGACCAGTTCTGCTGATCGCGATACGCGATTCTTCGGGGTCGCGTCGGCGCTCGGGCGCGTTGACAAAGAGAAAAGGACCAGCGAAGCTTACGTGCACTCTCAACCTGCTTCTTCTCCGCTAGCGTCGCTGTCTCATCGTCTCACGTCACTCTCGCATCTCACGCTTCAAGCCACGCATCCGGGTCCATTTGTGGCTCATTCCACCGCTCAGCTTCGGAGCGTGTGAAGCTTTTTAGCTGTGACTGTCTCGGCATCGCGTCCACTAAGAACGAGCCGTGCTGACCGAGCAGCCGGTCACCAGCATACAACCCATCCAGCTCTCCATCCTAGCACACAACCAAGCTCAGCCAAGCTGTTCTCCGCTATCCTCGACGTCCTCTCCCCGTATCGTCAACGATTCAATACGGCCGGCCGAGCGCGCTCCTCAGCTGCTGGTACTGGTAGAGACGCTCAGGTCCATCCGACAGCGCCTGTAGTTGCGTCTACCGCCACACGGAGCGCACCACAGCCCACTCTTAACCACGCAGAAGCTCTTAGAAGAGCTGACGACGGTCAAGTCGCTGACGAGGACGTCTCAGAAATGGTGGCCCCACGTCGAAGCACCGCTTCTGCAAGCTCCTCGCCCTCCAAGGCAAACGGTAGGAAAAGTCCAGCCCGCGGTGCGCTTTATCTCTCTGATGACGACGAGGATCCTGTGCCGCCAAAGAAGTCATCATCGAGGGCCAAAGTTGCAGAGCCAATTGAGATCTCTGATCAGGAAGACGAGGAGGCAGAGGATGAGTACGAGATCGAACTGATCAAGGACCATCGCCATGTCAAGGGCAAAGAAGCGGTAAGCATCGGATCGCCTCGCCCCCTGCTCTGTTTCAGCGGCCTTGTGCATCTCCACTCGACCGGTATATACTAACCCTCGCTGATCTCTGTTTCGCTGCCATGCTCTTCGGCCAACAGTGGGAGATGGAATATTTCATCAAGTGGAAAGGTTGGTCCGAAAACGATAACACATGGGAGCCAGAGGGAAATCTGCCTGCCGATGTCATCGACGACTACTGGAAGAAGCAGCCTTCCAAATCGCAGCCTAAGAAGTTTGAAAGCACCATCCGAAAGCGAGACTCGCCCAAGAAGCGCAGCATGCCCGACACTGACGAAGACGATGACGACGTGGAGATGGAAGAGGACGACGGGGAGGATGTGCAAGTGACAAAAGCCCGCAAGGCATCCGCGAAAGGCCGAGGAAGACCCAGCTCCGGCAGCAATAAACAAAGCCGGCTCTCGTTTTCGAGGGACAAGCGCGGCTCGGTTGATGACGGCCGAGACGAGGAGGCCATGTCGGACGAAGAGATCGAAGCCGAGAAGCGTGAGAAGGCAATGGCCAAGATTCGCGCCCGCTTCCTGCAACACTACGAGCGGCAGGACGACTGGGAGGATCTGGTGAGCTCGGTAGTCAACATGCAGAGGGATCCGGAAGACTCGCAGCTCAAGAGCCACCTTCAGTTCGAGGAGGATCCCTCGTGGACACGCGCCATGAACAAGGTCGGCTTTGTCGATGAGGGCCTTGCGGGCCCGCTGATCTGGGTGCCCAACCATGTGGCCAACAAGAAATGCCCACAAAAGGTCATCCAGTTCTATGAAAAGCATGTTCGTTTCGCAAACCCCTCTTCCCGCGTCCGATAGGTCCGCCGCGCGCCATCATCCCAAGCTGCCGTGTTCTTCCCATCGCTCCATTCCCGCTGCGTACGCTACGCCACGTCCTCTTGCTGAACTTTGTGAACTGTCTCTCTTTGCTCTATTAGGTACGCTCTTGACTGCCATGTATGTGCCTACCGACCGTGACAGCCTCTAGATCTGGCATCGGATTTGGGGCGTTTGTTCCTGCGCTGATCTCGAATTGTTCTCAATGGGGTTGAGAGATTCCAGATCTAAGCTCGGCCAACTTCTCGTCCGAATCCTCCTGTCACTTTCCTCTGAGGATGCTCGCATCAACCGAATCTCACATGTCGCGCTTAGCACATGGCCACTCGCAACTCACACTGATCCCTATTCCTACTGTTTGCGCTCGTGATCGTAAGCGAAGCGCATACTTGGCATTCTTTCCCTCATGTGTACAGTCAGTAAGGGTCTAGAGGCTGGGGATGTGATTGTGATTATTGCTGGGCTACGTGTAGCACAACTGCGCGCTGAAATGTGGGCGGATTTAGTTTCCGTAGCGCTGGTCGTAGAGCTGCTCGGCCTGCTCGCGGGCGTGGTGCTTTGCCTTCTCTCGGTCGAGGAAGTCGAGGCCCTTGGTTTCGAAGAGTCTGTAGCGGCCAATGTATCAGCGCGGGTCGGAGGCATGTGGGTCGGGGGAGTGTGACTTACTTGTCGACCTCGGCGCCGGCGATGCCGGCAAGCATTTCCTTGGCGAACTCGTGCTTAGGCTGCTCGCCCTTGCGCTCTTGTGCCTGTTCGTACTCGCGCATCGCGACAAAGCCCGCGCCGAATCCGACAGCCTCGTGCGTGAACTTGGCCTCGTGCTCTTGCGGGTTCTGGTTGTCTGCGCACGCCCCAAACCCGTCGTCGGTCAGCATCCTGCTCGCAACGCGCACACGCCAGAATACCTACAGACAAAGTCGGCCGCCTCTTCGTGGTTGTTGAATCCAAACATCTTGTCAAGTGCTAGCTGGGCAGGAGCGAGTTCAGGGGGCGGTGTGTTGGAGTGTTGTGTGTGCGGTCAGACTCCCCTAGGCTGCAATGCAAGTATATATATGGACCAGCAGAGGGACTCCAGTAAAGTGCCTGGACTGTGCGGGCGATGCTTCGTGCACGCAGGCGGCCAGACACATTGTTCGGCGCTGACGGCAGCAGTGGCTGTGCGGCCTCGTCTTGCACCGTGAGCGCAAGCAGTGCGGGCGAGGGCCTCTGCTTTGCGCGGTTCAGGGTTGCTTCTGCCCGCGCCTTTCCTGACGCCAGCAGGCAAGCAACGCCCCAATACTGCAAGCCGCTCCGCTCGCACCCTTCTGGGCCCGAGCGCCGCTCCCCTCTTCTCTTTCACACCCATGCACGCGCGCCTGCAGAATGAAGCCACTTTGCAAACGCAACTATTCCACTCTTGGCCAGGAGCACCAAATATCTGCAGTCTGAGGGCGCGGCTATAATTGTACGTGCAGCGTCGTGGCTATGCGAGACCCAGCCATTATACCCAACATGCTCTATTTGCAAGGGCAAAGTACTGTGATGATAGGCAGAGGCGGTGTCAGGATGCATAACTAATCTTGAAAGGGCCACAGCTTCCGGCTCAGGCCTAGACTGCAGCACACAAGCTAGGCTAGTCTAGCTCCTATATGCTAGACGGCAACTCCGACGACAGCTGTGCGGCAGCAATTCAAGCTGCTAACGACAAATGGGAGAGGCAATGCAGACAGGCGAGTTGGCCGCGGGATCCGCACAAGGACAGGGTGTGGAGACGCGGACGAGCCGGCGGGCGGCGTAGGACGTTCTTCGCGGCAAAGCAACACTTGCCTGACATAATAGAGTGTCTTCGGCAACGCGCATAGAGCAACACAGCTGCTAATTTGGGTGTCTTCAAATATTCAAAGTGCGGCTGCTCCCGCGCAGCCACGATATGCGGACCTTCGGCTTCTTGCAGCTCCCCTGGTTATGAGTACAGCTGTAACGCTCCAGCACTTTCCACCTTAACATTTATCACACTGCTCTGTGCTACTGGCGTGCATTGACCATTATCGAAAAGCACGATCACTAGGGTTTAACGCGCCTGTGGAAACGCGTTTGTAGTGTGATTCCAGCGGAGTGAAATCACAGAGATTCCACAAGTGATTGTACGCTCTATTAAATCACTGCGTTTGCACTGCGTTTCCACTAGTATCTGGAAACGCAGTGGAAACGCGGTGATTCCAGCAACAAACATGCCACGTGCTGCAAAGTTCAAACTTCTTCATATTTGTCAGCATTTGTCAGCTGTATTTGTCAGCATTTGTCAGGCTGAGTTTTCCGGATCCCACGCAGGATTTTGGCCCATATATGCAAATGACTGCTATTCATTCCTTATGGTTGCGTGCTTAAGATAGTAGCAGCTACAGCTATGGTTGGGCGAAAGTGTCTACGGCAGTGTCTATGGCTAAGTAATGGTGGAACGACGATGCTGATCACGACAAAGCTGCTAACAATGATGGTTAAGGGTGATAACAGCTACGGCTACGGTTAGGGTTAGTGGCAATGGTCCATAAAGCTCAAACTGAGTAAGGGGTACAAGCCGGAGGTCTCGACTCACCATCACTGATGAAGTGATGGTGGTGGTAGAAGGGCAACAGCGACAAAGGCAATACCTCTCTATATATAACTTCAGTCTGCTGGAGGACGATGCTGGTGGATGATGCTGGAGGATGATGCAAGCTAGTCGCTGCTGACTGAGCTATGTCAGCAATGTCTTGGTCCGAGCTCTCTATAGCTCGCTCTCCAATAACTCTCTCGCACGACTAAATTGCGTCAGCAGCTATGTCAACCTAGCGTAATACTAGCGTTACACTAAGTAAGCGGTCTGCAAGCATGGGTGCAATCACAGCGATTCCAGTGCAGTGCTGGAATCACAGTTGAATCACTGCGATTTCACTGCATATGGAATCGCGTTTGTAAAGGTAGTGGAAACGCAGTGATTTCAGCGACATTGGAAACGCGTTTCCAGTAACGCGTGAACCCTAGTGGATGATCGCCTATCATCGGCCATTTGCCTTCTCGGCCGCGTAGCTTCACAGCTCTGCGAGTCACCGCCTTAAGCAGAAACAAAGCCGTATCGTCGATGCTAGAGGAGCGAGCGGCCACGTTTTCTGCGTTATAGTTTACAGAGTCGCAAAGCGGAGAACGAGTGTCGTCACTTCTTCTTGCCACCGACAGTGGGTGTTGACTGGGCTTGAACGGAGCCGAGCGATGCCTGCCACCATGATACAGTGAGGAGGGAGAGCAGGCCGTGGGCGACGCCGAAAACCGTCTCGACACGCACACCGTGCTTGGCAAGCTCTTGCGGGAAGGTAAACGCGATGAACGGTTCCGCGTTGAGCAGGATTGACGAGGTAGCGCCGTGGTAGAGCAGGAGCAGAATCGCAGCGGCGCGTTTGCCGGGCAGGTAGTCTGGTAGCCCGTACAGCAGCACACATACGATGGCCAGCGACAGGGCCAGACTGCTGTAGAGCTGCCAAGACCCAATCAACACACGCGGATGTCAGTGACAAGTGCGACGCTGGGATGTCAGCCTGGCAACTACCTACCTTGATAACGACGGCAAGGGTGTCTGTAATCTCGTCCTTGAAGCTGAGGCCGTCCGTGAAAAACAGGCCCAGGAACGCCGTGGGTCCTTCGATCGCAGCGTGCAGCAGCCAGACGATGTTCAGCGCCGAGTAAGCGCCACCGCCAAGCTGCTGCTGAGGTGCGAAGGCGGTCTGTGGGTGCGCCATTTCGTCGTGCAGGTGCGTTCTGGTTGGCAAGTAAGTCGTTGTCCACAGCCAAGACGGCAATGGCGACGCAGCTCTGCTAGCAAATCACACGAGCTGCTGCTGGCTTATCGGAATAGAATAACGTCGGCAGGCCTCCTTCCGAGAAGACGCCTTCGAAAATACTTTAACACCGTAGCTTTTCCTCTATGTCTTACTCGACCGCAGGTATTCAAACTTCACCTTCTCAGCCTGTTATTGAATGTGCAGCTGTCAGCCTACAGCTAGTTGGCTCTGCTGGCGGAAGCTATACTCGGTATGGTATGAACGATGGATAGTCTACAGTTGTATGCCTTCTACGATTCTATGCGATGTCTCAGTACTTGGTACCGATCAGAGACGGCTTGTGAGTTCCACAGCTCGGCTCCGTCCTTGACCTCAAAGTGAGGCAAGCCAAGCTGCTCGAGAACGAGCGAAGCGGAGACGCTCCCGTGCATGGCGGCGTTCTTCAGTCTCTGGGGCTGGTCAAGTGAGGCATCTCTCTCGCTTTGGACCAAGTAAGCGCTCAACCCGCCCAAAAAGGCATTGCCAGCTCCGGTAACGTCTTTGATTTTGCTTGCGCTGTAGTCACACCGCCGAGCCAGGTCGGGGTCGACCGCTGAAGCATGCCATGCAGGAATGCGGAAAAAGCCAATTCCGTCTCGACCGACCACAGAGCCCCAGGCACCGCTACGGATACAGATGATGGGGCCGAACACCGTTGCGCCGTTCTGCTCAACAGCGCACTGGCTGATCAGATCAGCAAATCCATGAGCCAGCTTTTTCTCGATAAAGTCGAGTATAGCTACGTCCGACCCGCGGCTGCCTTGCGGGCCACTGCTGAGCAGCGCATTCCACTCGTCAGTGAGCCCCAACAGGGAGGCTGCCTCCTCGTGGTTTGGGCTGAAAACAGCCGTGCTCGCGGCTGCCGTAATACAATCCTGCAGATTCGCGACGACGCAAGAGTCGGGTATGGGTTCGTAGACGAGATTCGGCGGCTCATAGGTATGACCTTGGTTCAATGCGTCAGCTGCCACGCGCTCCAGCTGCGATAACGTTTCCAGAGCCCTTTCCGGCGAGCAGATCAGATGAATCCACTGTGGCAACAGGGGTGGGATGACGGGGCTGCACTTGAGCAAATCCGATGGCTCGAGCCGGATCTTTCGGGAGAGGTAGTCGAAGCCACGCTGCTCTCCTTTGTAGATGTTGACGGCGCGGGTGGTGGCATCTGGCCTTGACCTGTAACACCACATGGATGCAGTTGGCGAGGGCGTGGCGGAAGGCGTCTGGTCGTAGCGATCCAGCACAGCCTGGTTGGCTGGACTCCAGTCGCAGCCTCGGTCGATAATCATCTGGATACTGCTAGGCGGCAGCCACATCCGCGCGCCGATGGCAAAATAACAGCCTCCCCCGCCGATCTGATCCTGCATGCCTTTGTTGCCAAGATCAACCCCCGTGGCGGGATCGATGAAACGGAAGGTATCGATGATGAACATACCCATCGTGCCCAGCCGGACTGGCTTAGCATGCTGTGCCATCCTCGATGTAGCAGCTGAGCTGAAGGGCTCAGTCAGGCCCAAGTGCAAGCCCTCGCGACAGAGTTTCGCGGAGAGTGATCACAAAGGCACAATAAATGATGCTGATCACCTGTGATTCGCAAGGGTCACAGCATCATGACGCCAAAACCGGACGAAGCTGACTGCCCAAGTGGAGGAGAGCTGCGGTCCTCAAAGCCAAGCTGTGGAAATCACGTATCAATTCGCAACCTGTGATTTCTGAGTCTAATTTATGATTGAACTGGACGGCTTTGCTTGTGGTTCCGCGGCTTGCACACTCAACCTAACCTCAACATCCCACACAGCTCTGCGTTGCGGTGAAGCACTCTGACGGTTTTTGAACTCAGCCGGTTCGTCTGCGTACACGCACGCATGCAAGCGCGGATGTCATGGCACACCCTTTCGGGAACGTGATGCATGTTAATTCCAATGCGTGCACCTCCTGCTGGACCCCTATTCGACAAGCGAGCGTGTAGCAAGCAGCCTACTTCCATTGTGTTTCCGCCTGAGAGGAGCAGACAGGGGCAGTGACCCTCGCAGTCATCGCTGCCGCCAACCCCATCACCATGCAATGGCTGCATTGCTGCCTCCCAGAACACCTAGATCCAGCCGGGGCTTGCCCCCTGAGGCGTGCGCTGCGCAGCTAGGGAGAAGGCAGTTCTCAACCTTGCAGCTGTCACAATCTAATCAAACATTTTTTTGGATTTTGTGTTCCAAAACCGGTACCAGGAGGATGTGGACTTCAGCTGTCGCATTACGGCAGAGAGGACTTTGAATTGAGCTAACAACTAACGCTAACTTTTATCTCTACAAGTTCAGATCAATCTAATGCAATTAGGGGTCTGAAGATGTCTGAGTGTTGGATGGCTTGCCACTGCACCCTTGAACAAAATGCAATCAGAGGCCTCTAAACGTCCCCTTTGTCTTGCACCCCAGCCTCCTTCAACACCACCACATTCAACGGCAGCAGCACAGCTTTTGCTCTGCGGCTCGTACCCAATCTCATTTGACGACTTCTGAACGACTTTAACGACTTTAACGAACACTTTTCTCGTCTTGCTCCTCCTGCTCTGATACTCACTCCGTTTCACCGACGTCGGATAGGCCTTACGCGCGTGTCAACATCCGTACAACATGTCGGCACCAGCTTCTTCGGCCATGTCTACGCCGTCTCGGCCTCGTTACTCGCTGAAGACCAAGTCCAGCGGCGCCTTTACCTCGGACAAGTCAGCCCCAAAGATGGCGGGCTTCAGTCCGGGTGGCCAGGTTTTCGAAGGCTACTCATACCTCACCCGCTCTACCTCCATGTCTACCTCAACTCGCTCGCGCCCTATGGGCCTCCAGAGCAAGACCGCAGACCCCTGCGCCTCCCCTGCCAAGGTCATGTACAATGTTCCACTCACGCCACCTTCGCCTCGCGTTTCCCTCAGCTCCTCTCCCAGTCCTCCCAAGCATTTGGCCGACCTACCACAACACGTGAACACTATCCATCGGATGTCCAGCGCAGCTCCCCTGCCTGACCTCCACGCTGCCTCGGGCCACCTGCCGCGATCCACGTCAGAGTTTGAGCATCTGGCCGAAGCCGTCTCCAATCTGCCTCCGAATCCCAAAATCTGGTCCCCTTCGCAGGTGGCTCTCTATCTGACACATGTACTTGGACTTGTACCTCGCCCAGTAGTTGAGGACGTGACCGCCTATGTGCGATCCTCCCGAATGGGAGGTAGGGCCTTCCTTCGCCTTAGCGAAAGAGATCTCGAACGCCAGGGTCTCAATCTCAAGTGGCGAAAACTCATGATCGAAGCCACGCGCAAGCTGCGAAGAGACGCCCTGAGGGGTCGCATCTGGGGAAACGACTCCGACTCGCTCCGATGGCCTAAAACTGCTGGTGAGTTGGAGAGGGAAGAAGACGACGATGCCCATCATCCCGAGGGCGAGGATGAGCGAACAACGGACGGCATTACCAAAAGCTCGAAAGCGACCAGCAAACTCACCCTGAAACGGATGCGTGACAGTAAAAGAGTGCGAGGAATGATCATGGCGTTTCAGACCTCGCCGACGAAAGAAGATAACCTCTCATCACATGCACCGATCAACGCGCCCTACGGAGAAGGCTATGTTCGCGAACAAGCCGATGCATTGCTCACAGAGGCTGAGCAAAAAAAGCTTTCTCTTCGAAGACCCATGCATACCCGGCGATCAGCTGCCGACCTACCTTGGCTCAAAGATGATGGGCACGATGTCCTAGACCAGAGCGAGGATATTCAAGCGCTGTTGCACTCTTTGACCGGGCAGGAGGCTGAAGATCTAGCCAGAGAGCTTGGACTCGACGATTTACCCGACTCGAGTGTGGATGGGACCTTTAATGATGCTAAGGACACTGTTGTTCGGCGCCAAGGGTCCTCCGAAAGTGCCAAAGTTGCCATGGTATCTACGCTCACGCGTTACAGTAAGCAAGACGCCGATAGCTCTGTCTCCGAATGCAGTGGCACCGACAGCGAGTTGGAAACACCCGAACAGCCTTCTGGACACAAAGGCCACAGACCTCGTTACAGTTTGCTCGATGAAGATATCATTCGAGCAATCATGGCCGAGGCGTCAACCGAATCGGAGACTCCGCATGCCTCTGTGCAGGAAAGTGGCAAAGCGGAGGCTGTGTCTCCGCTCAAGCGCTCCAACACCACGGCGTCCATTGTCCGTCCCGAGCGCCCCTACCGCGCATCCCTGTACACGGACGATGAGCTCTCCGCCATTGCCAGCCTATCTGTGCATGCGCGTACGGAAAGTTCGAGGGAACTGGCTCATGATCTCCTTACTTCCGACGCGGTTGAGGACGCCATGGACGGCATCGCGTCGCCCAACTTTGGTACGGCGAGGTTGAGGCCAGTGGAAGACAAAGCAGTATCCGCCCCCCTGCCTGCCTTCGAGGCACCAGGATCTTTTGGGGCTGAACGACCTACTGTTACGTCTCTCGATGCGCTTGAAGACGACTACGTGTTCGAAGTGCCCGCCTCGGTGGCCTCAAAGCCGCTCTCGAAGACCGGGTCTGTTCGACGCCCGGGTAGCAAGGCAACTTTCGGCAGTAAGCGGGGCAAAGCCATCCTCTCTATGCTAAACGACGCCGACGGCACCGAGGGGAATCCGTTCTCGCCGCTTCCTGGAGCTCGAGCCTCGGCAGCCGGCAGCCTAAGCCTGCGACGTCACGAATCGGCTGGCAAGAAAACGGGCAAAGCTGAGGACGAAGAAGGTTGGGGCGGCACCGTCGGACGCACTTTTAGCCGCAAAAGCCTCAACTCGGTTTTCCTGCCGCCCAGCATCGTCCCAGCTGCGCCATCCACCATGGGTAGAAGCAGAGGCTCCATGGCCATTCGAAAACAGCACCTCGAACGGGTTGCAAGTGAAGCTGACGGCGAGGCCTTCCACGCTGAGCTTGAGCGTTTCGAGGCCGCTGAAGGAACCAACTTGAGCAATTTGCACGAATCAGTAGAGCTTCCGCTCGAGCAGTATGGAGATGTGGGCCCTTTCAGCACGTCGGAAGCAGAGCCGCTTCAGCAGCGCCTGTCATCCCATTCCGTATCTTTGCAGAGCTCCCAGAACGAGGGGCAAAAGGGCAAGCACGACGAAGACCTCACGGCGGATGAGGTCGTTGGTGCGCTCGAGGTACAGCTCGACGAGCCATCAGCGTCACATGTTATTGTGGACGCTGACCTTGACGCAGATCTACACGCTAGTTTTACTGAGATTGATGCAGCAGTACTCACCGCTGAAGAGGAAGCGGGCGACGAGCCTACCTGCTCCGAACCTGCGCCCGCATCTGCCTTGGATGATGCTGCCACAGTCGAGGATACCCAGCATGAATGTCATGGTACCGGAAGCTCAACAATAGAAGAGACTACTGGCTCTGAACCCGCCCCCATCGCCATGGCACTTGCTTCAGAATCTGCAGAGACGCCAGACGCTGCAGCCGATGTTGAATTCCAAGCTGCCGACGTACGCGACCGCAACGCTGTCGACAAGAGCGGCACTAAGATCCTTGTGCCACTCACTGTGATTGAAGCACACCCTTCGGGCACTGGCAGTATCACGAAGCGGTCGATGGTTATGGTCGACCGGAAGCGGTTCGAGAACCTGGCTCAGCGCATGACGGATCTCGAGACGCAGCTCGACTCGGTCCCCGCCTCGTCTGCATCAGGCTCGCGGCCATCCAGCCTGAGCATTGAAGGCAGCACAGGCCTCCGTGCGCTTTTTGAAGCCGGTGCGGACGCGGGCGAGGGCGCGCCGAGCAGAGACGCTGACGATCTCGTCAGGCAGGCCAACGTCCTGCCGTACCACGAGGGCTTGGCGTCGCTCTGTGAAGGGGACCGCTTGCACAACGATGCTGGCTGTCGCAATGGCAGCTTGGAGGCCGTGGCTGCGGGCAGCAACGAGGCGGAGGAAGCGCCACAGCCGGGCGGTGCGCCGTGGGGCTGGCGCGCCTACGTCTCGCCGGCGCGCTGGGCGGCGTACCTGTGCACGCTGAACCCATACTACGCCGCCGCACGCACCGCACCCGACGAGCCAGACCTCACCGACCTCCTCGCAAGCCCAGAGTCCGCCCACGAGCGCCACCTCCTCGCCCTCGGCGCCATCCCCGCCTACATGCTCGGCCTCGGCGCTGGCGTCGGCTTCGTCCTCGTCCGCGACGTCCTCGCCCCCCGCCTCGCCCGCCCTTAACCCACCCCCCACACCGCTTTCCCCTCCTTTTCGGCTCGGACAATTTGTAACCCGCACCATTCCGCGCACCGTGCTCGAAGCAGATGATACAGTTCGAAACATTTCGCAGGCTGTGGTACGGAAAGGCTAGTAAGACAAGTACAGCGAAGCGGGTGCGCAGCGACGCGGCCACGTGTGGGTGGGGGCAGGGGTGCGGATGCGGATCAAGTGGCAGGGGAAGATGGGAGGGGCGGCTAGTTGGCGATGCGGTCGTAGCTCCAGATGCGCGCGTTGAAGTCGCCGGAGCCGGTGGCCAGCAGGCCGCCTGCCGGGCTGAGGTTGATGGCAATGACCGAGTTCTTGTGGCC
Organism: Tranzscheliella williamsii; assembly: GCA_023212725.1. NCBI lineage: Eukaryota > Fungi > Basidiomycota > Ustilaginomycetes > Ustilaginales > Ustilaginaceae > Tranzscheliella > Tranzscheliella williamsii. The sequence goes on along the minus strand of JALBYF010000045.1, from coordinate 45,726 downwards.
CTGGAGGACAAACTGGGTCTGGGCGGTCTTGGGATCCCAGAACTGGACACCGCGGTCCTTGGAGCCCGAGGCGACCCACTGCCCATCGGGGCTGCACGAGACCGAGAGCACGTAGTCCTTGTGCCCGACAAACGTGGTCGCACAGGTCGCGTGGCCCCCCTTTTCATCCGCACGGTTCTCCTGCACCGCCTTGGCCGTGCCCGCCAGGTCCCAGAGCTTGAGCGTCTTGTCCAGACTGCCCGAGACCAGACTCTTGCCGTCCGGCGCAAAGCTGACCGAGTAGATCGAGTCCTTGTGGCTCTTGAGCCGCTCCAGCTGCTTGCCCGTTTGCGCATCCCACACGCGCACAAGTGTGTCAAGCGCGCCTGCAGCAACCAGCCGGTTGTCCGACGAAATACTGACCGAGGTCACGCCCGCTTCGCTCGGCCCGTGCTCAAGCCCGGGCGACGTGTAGAGCGTGTGCAGCAATTGGCCGTTCTCCACATCCCAGATGCGCACCGTTTTGTCGCCTGAGCCAGAGGCGATGATCCGGCCGTCTTTCGAGTAATCCAGCGAGTAGATCTCCTGCTTGTGACCAGAGAAGAGATGCTTGACCTTTTTCTTGGCAATGTCCCAGATCCGGATCTGTCGGTCTTCAGCACCCGTCGCAAGACACTTTCCGTCGGGGCTGAAACAGACACTGCGGATGTACAGGTCGCCTTTCGAGTTGGCGCTCTGATCCGTCAGAACGCAGGTCTTGGCGCCGGTCTTGGTGTCAAAGATTTGCGCTGACTTGTTACATCCCGTGGCCAAATACTTGCCATCGGCCGAAAAGCGGACACAGCAGACGACACTTTCGTGCAAGAATGTGTGCACCAGATTGACGTCCAGCGTCCTTTTCACGTTGGGATTGAAAATGGCGAGCCAGTCGGAGCCCTCCTTCTTCAACTCTTTCGGGATGTCGTCCGGATCCATGTCGCTGAGGCTGGCTAGGTTGACGTTACCAGCTGCGGCCGAGCTGGCAGCACCCGGCGATCCCGTTGTCGCAACTGCATCGCTAGGACGGTCGGCGCTCAGTCGCTCCCTCTCTTTGGCGTCTCGATGCGATACCTCGCGGTTGTAGGCGCTGGAAGGCGGGAGCGGCGGAGCTCCATGAGGAGACTGTGCTGGACCTGGACCTAAGGGCCCCCCACCGCGCGGATCCCGGTCCCACTTGTCATCGCGAGACCCTCGTTCGCGGTCTTCCTTCTTGATCCAGTCTCGTTCCCGCTCAACGCCGGGACTGGGTGGCCCACTGTACTGGGGCCCGGGTCCATCGACTCGCATCCGTTTTGAGTCTTTGGTACCGAGAGGCGGTCCGCGACCGCCATCACGCTCCCTGTCGAAGCCGTTAGGGCCACGTCCATATTCCGAACCAGGCGCGCCAGAGGCACCGTTGCCGTTAGGACCGAACATGCCCGCAGGCCCTACACCGCCCGGTCCACCAGAGGGAGGCGGACCGCCCGCCGAGGCAATGGGGGGAGGACCGGATGTATTGGATGAGGGCAGGTGAGGCGGTCCGCTCATAGACCCTGCTGTAGGCGCCGCTCCATGCTCTGCGGAAAGGCCTCTGGACTCGAGTATGGCGCGTAGTCGCTTGACCTCTTCTTCGTACCTGCGGATCGACAATGTGACGCATGAGAGGTGGGTGGTCAGTTATGCGGTCGAAGCAGAGGGGGGAGAATGGATCGACGTGCTTCCTACTCACTGCTGAATGATTTGTGTGTGTCGCTTCTCCAGCTCGTAAAAGTGGTTCTGCATCATGTTGACTTCGCTGACTTGTTGTGTAACTAAAGAAGAGACGGGGAAAAAGGAGAGGACACAACGAGGTCAGTGCTTGTACCTTGTGATGCTGCGGCTGGGGGGTGTCAGGCGAGGTGCAGCGTTTGTCTACGTACTTCTGTGATCCATCTCGTCCCTTTGCGCCTTGAATTGAGCTGTGTCGTTTCCAAGAAGGTCGAACTCGTGGCGAACAAAGTCTAAAAGATCTGCAAGCCTGGCTGAGCTGGTGTGAGGAGCACCAAGGGCCGCAGCGGAGCCAGGAGGGCCAGACGGGCCGCCAGGGGGGCCCGTCGATGCTGGGCCACCAGGCCCTCCGGCGCCGGGACCTGCTGACAGAGAAGCCTGCTGTGCGGCTGCTGATGCTGCTGACTGAGATGAGGGACCAGATCCGGCAGACCCGGGCGGAAGACCACCAGGTTGCGGAGCCTGTGATCCGGCGGTCGAGATGGCACGGTGATTGTACATTCTTGCCACGTAACAAGCCGCAACGCTTTCACCCGCAACGCTTTTACGAACTTGTAGAAATGATCGACTATTGCTGGTTTACACTGCACAAGCTTCTAGACCGTACGCTTTTTGTAGTTGAAACGCCGGATGGGAAGATTAGAGAGGCCCGTATGAGAGCTAGGAGCTGGTCTAGAGTGTCGCGCTAGCCCTGGACACAGTGTGAAGCGTAGATGCAGATTTTGAGAAGGCGTGGCCGTGGAAGTCGTGCAACCGGCTACAGATTTTTAAATGTGGATGATGGCGCAGTCAGGCTTGGATGCTTGCGAGTTGGCCGACAAAGAGATGGGTCGTGCGTAGGCAGGCGATGACAAGAGGACGACGCGTTGCAAAAAAAGAGATAGAGAAGGGAGGTATGGCGAGAGGGGAGGGACGGCCGGGCGAGGTGGATGTGTGGCGAGGAGAAGGGGCAGCGCAGAAACGAGGTACTATTTTGAGGCAGCGATGGTGTGGTGGTGATGGCGATGGCGACGAGATGAAGAAGAAAGGCAAGGGCAGGAATGTGTAAGATGAGATAGATAGCTAAGCTAGTTTAGCTCTTCTGCGCCGGCTCACTCGACTGGCTTTGGCTGGCTTATTGGACGGATGGATGGCTTTTGCTTGGCTGTCAAGTGGATGTCTGATCAAGCGCGTTCAAGGCAGGCACGGCTGAAAGCCGCACAGCCAATTCAGATTTCCACTCACACTACTCATGACTTTACACGCTACTTGGATCGCCTCGCCCTCTCGCTTCTCCCTCCGCCTCGACTAGCACTAGACTAGTATTGCGCAGCTGCCATCTTCCATGTCATCGCGTCGAATCCACCAGACTCGCATCCCGAACAATATTCCCAATTAGAATGTGAAATTTCCCATTTACCCCGATAGCAGTTTTAAATAGAGATGCCCACTCGCTACTACTAACAAACGCACCGGCGATTCGCCCATTTTCTCTCCCCGATCTACCGCTAGGACAAGTAAGGTGATCGCTGCTCAACCCCATGCCGCAACCGCACCACGCGTGTACCCTTATTTCAACTTCCGAAATACATGCCTCGCCCCTCAGCTATCCTTCGACCCATGCTTCCGGATAGCAGATCAACTCAGCCAACCGAAAAGCGTTGTTCTCCATCGCTGTTAAAAGTGGGCGTCATCCACTGGTCCTCAGTTACATATTTTCGGTTCTCGGGAATGCAACTCGTCCGTCTTCCTGGTCTTCTGCGGGCAAAATTTGACAAATTTCCTTTGGCACCGTAGGCTAACTAGCTACACACGCCTGCACATGATTGGGACGGCCAACAGCATCTAGCCACATCGATTCCTATTCTGTCGCCATCCACATCATCGAACAGCGCGTCTACCAGACATCGCCACGCGCTTGTGCTTCCCCCCCTTTGTGCAAGCACTCCGCCTTGTCTTGGCTCATACCAACATGCCGCGCGCTCCATCTGCAAAGCTTGCTTCCAAGTCTGGCCCGAAGCGGCACAACCCTCTGCCTCAGCAGCTTCAGGAAGATCAGCTGACTACCAAGTTTGGCCTTGTTTCTGCGCCTGGTCGCCGCAATAAGAAGGGCAAGGCTCAGTCTGCGTCCGACGATGAAGATGAAAACAGCGTATTCGCAGCGCCGAAAGGCATGGTCACCGGCGGCAAGGCTGGCGGCAACAATAAGGAGAAGAAATTCATCGATCCTAAGCTATCAAGAAACATCCTCAGATTGGCCCGCGAACAGCAGCAAGAGATGGAACGAGAAGAACTCGAACGCCAGCAGCCATTAACGACGCCGGCAGACCCAACGCAGTCGAAAAACGTGCCAAGAGCATCCACCTCCGCCATTATGCCGGACGACTCGGATGATGATGACGATCAAGCTCGAGCAGAACACTTTGGAGAGCTGGACGATGACGAAGCCGAGATGGGTGCCGACGGATGGAGCTCGTACGATGCCAATCTCGAGATTGACCCGTCGGATCGTGCCCTCCTTGACAAATTCGAGGCAGAGCATCGTGCTGATGATGACGATGTCCACCAAGGGGCAGAGGTGGGAGCGGGTGCTATGGGCGGACGTGGCAACAGGACCTTGGCCGACCTCATCATGGAGAAGATAGAGATGGCCGAGGCTGCAGGCGACCCTTCTGCCATCCAGCAGGACGAGAGGCGCATGCCGCCAGGGATCAACCCCAAGGTCATTGAAGTGTACAGCAAAGTTGGCGAGCTTCTGTCCCGATACAAGTCGGGGCCTTTACCTAAAGCCTTCAAGATCGTGCCTTCGTTGCCTGCATGGGAGTCCATCCTTTACATCACTAATCCAGCAGCCTGGACGCCGCATGCTACTCTCGCGGCCGTGAGGATCTTTGTGTCGACGATGAAAGCGGATCAGATGCAGCGGTTCTACGAGCTAGTGCTGCTCGACAAAGTACGTGACGAGATCCAGGACGAGGGCAAAGTCACTTATCAGACGTACGAGGCGATGAAAAAGGCGATCTACAAGCCAGCGGCTTTTTTCAAGGGCTTCCTCTTTCCGATGTGCGAAAGCGGAACGCTGACGCTCAAGGAGGCCGCCATTGTTTCCTCGGTTCTGGCCAAAGTCTCGATACCTGTGCTGCATTCGGCGGCGGCGCTGCTGCGTCTGGCCGAGATGGAGTATTCCGGGCCGACGTCGCTCTTCATCCGCGTCCTGCTCGACAAGAAGTACGCGCTCCCGTACAAGGTAGTTGACTCGCTCGTCTTCCACTTTATCCGCTTTTCGGAGCCCAGCTCAGGCGTCGAGCTCGACAAGATCACCCGCGAGCGCCGCATGCCCGTTCTCTGGCACCAGAGCATGCTCGTCTTCTGCCAGCGCTACAAGCAGGACCTCACCCCCGACCAGAAGTCCGCCCTGCTCGACCTCCTCCGCGTCCAGAAGCACGACGGCATCTCCCCCGAAGTCCGCCGCGAACTGCTCACCGCCTCCGCCCGCGGCGAGCTCCTCGACGAACCCGTCGACGACGACGACGACGATATGATGTCCGTCTAGGCGCCCCCCTGCCCCTCCTCCTCCCACCTCCGCATCCCTCGACACCCTTCGCTTGTCACGTAGTACCTTTGCTCGCATCGTCCCACTTCTTCCCGGCCGCGTCAGCAGTGAGCCAGAAAATCAGAGGTAGGCGCTTTGTTGCGTAACAAGCCCGTTCACAGTGCGAGTAGCGGAGTTAGAACCACCTGCGTTGGAGCGTGCAAGGCGATGCAGGCTCAAGTAAATGTGACAAGCTGACCAGAAGAGGTATAGGCGGAGGTGTGCGTTACAGGAGCGAGTCCATGCGGCTGAGAACGTTGAGCACGGCGGCAATGCATTCGAACATAAAGATATCGCCCTCTTGGTCGAGCTCGCGCTGCAGCGCCTTGGCCAGTTCTTCAATGGAGGCTCCCGACACCGTTTCCTCGTAGGCCCGTTCGCTGAGCATCGACCCCTCGCCGATCCTCGCGCCATTCCCCTTGTCCTTCGAGCCGGCAGACGAAAGCGAGCTCGGTGCACCTGTGGGCCCAGCGCGCGTCGCTCCGCCCCCTACACCACCGCCGCTAAGGCCAGAGCCAGGCGCCATGGGCCAGTTGGCAAATTCTTCCAGGATGTCATCCGCCTTCTGAAATGCTGATTCGCGCGCTTCGTAGGACAGATGGTTGAGGGCGTTTTCGAGCACGTTGGCCGAGAACGAACAGCAAAGAAGACACAATGCCCTCGTCACCCGCAGTGCAACAGGCGGTCCGCCAGACACGGTATCCTCTTTGTAGTACATATTGGCATGCACAGATGGCGAGCTGGATGTTAAGAGCATCAGCACGCGCCGCAAAACGGCATCTTTGCAGCTGCTATCGTTGAGAGGATGCGTGGCCATGTCGAACAAGAGAAAATTCCGCTTTTCGGTACGCAAGATGCCCTTGTCTACCAGACCCTTGGCTAAGCGCTCGCGGACCTGCTTCAGCTGGTAGCCAATCTTCATTACGTTCCAAGTCTCGCCTGCAGTACAAACAAGGACAGAACTTGGTGTCAGCGAAAAAGCAACATAGCAAGCACAACTAGTCAAGCGCGACGGTGCGAAACTTACCGCTCATGAGATCTATCCACTGGCCCACCGACATCTTGTCGCTTGCTTTCATCATTTTGAGTGCTTCATCTAACAGCACCTCGCCGGTCATCTTGCCGTCGATGATCTCGACCAGCCTTTCGGTCAGGCTGAATCGCTTCCTCATTGGATCTTTGACAATGGCAATGCGCCGCCGGAGGGCAAGCTCAATCAGTATGCAGCCGCGTAGAGTATATGAGATGTTGTCATTCCAGAACGACAGATAGCCCTGCTTGTCCTTGAGACCAAGCAGCAGGATCTCCTCCATAAGGGTGAGACGAGGGTTCTCGCCGATCTCCCTCTCGTCTGTAAGGTCTCTTGGGTCGTAGGCGACTTTGTGGCCCCGCGACTCGTCATAAGTAGTCACGGAGCCGGTGGCCGAGCGTGAGCCGTAGGCGGCAGGAGAAGCAGCCGCGCCGCGGGATGGTGAGGCTGTCGAGGGCCCACCCTGGGCAGGCGACCCAGTACGAGACGGTCCGTACTCGTCTTCATCGAGGTGAATGGCTGTGGCACTTGGCCCAGCTGATGAGGAGGTACCGCCACCTGCACGGCGCCTCTGTAGTCCTCCTGCCTGCATTGTGGCCATGGTGCTCTTGCCTGTCCCGCAGTGTCAAGAATCGCTACAAGGCGAACGGTGACAGGGAGAGCACGGCTAGGCGGACCAGACCTAGTGAGGCGGATGGAGGATATGAAAGCGTCGAGTAGAAGCAGTGCAGAGGCACATTGCAGTAGGAAGGAGGAGGAAAGCTCCAACTGGCTTGAGCAGCCTGTTAACTTGGCTCGTCCATGTTGTTCTCATCTGCAGCACAGCCGTTAGCGGTACGCAGACAAGCTTTCCTTTCCCCTTTCGTCTGCGTTAGCGCCCACCAGCTTGCCCTGTGCGCGTCCTGCCGGCCGAGATAGACTGCATCCGCTGTTAGATTGATAGCTGATCAATCTGGGTTTTTTGGAAGAACTCCACCTGGCAAAAGGATCCGCTTTCCCTTTATTGTTAATTGGCACACCTGCCACCGTCCTAATCAACACCACCAGCCATGGCCAACATAGCCTTTGGCGCTGCAGGTCAATACCAGCTGTGAGACAATACCGCCACAGTTCGAGCGGATACGGCTTGACGGAGGATGCCCGCACAGAAGAGGGCAGCGCCCGCTTCCGGGTCGCAAGGCAGCACTGCCAAGCTCGATGCTCCCCATGCGCAGAACTGGAAGAAGCGCAAACAGGAGCGGGCACACAATGCGAGGTTCATTCAGTCACAGACGAACCCATCCGGCGCACCTGCCTCCTCGACCCCACATATGCGTCAAACAAACCCCTCGGGCTCCGGGTCGGCTTCTGCCTCTGCAGCGTCCTCTCAGCTAGGTACATCTACAGCGCAGACACGTGATCCTTCAGCGCTGCCGACAAGCCTCGAGCTAGAGGCGATCGTCTCTTCCCGCGCTTTCCAGATCCAGAGCTTCTTGCGCTCGATCAAGTCCGCCAAGTCGGCGACGACCACCCGCGCATGGCAGCTTCTGCCCCGGCATGCGCGGCGGCGAGCGGCGTCGCACAACCTACTGCGACTCCCTTCGCGCCTGCGCGGCAAAGCCGTGGCCGAACTGAAAAGCAGCACCACCCAGGCACGGTCCCGGTCCGACATTCGGAAGCGACTCCCTGACCACGGCGTGCTGAGAGCCACGCTCAGACGCCAGAAGCTGGCTCTGCGCGCCTCCCATCCCAAGCGCCGGTGGCTCGAAACCCATATGTGGCATGCAAAGCGTTTTCGGATGACTACGGAGAAAGGAAAAGGCAAGGAAAAAGATCAGGGCACAGATTACGGAAGGTGGGGCTACGTCTTGCCCGAAACCACCATGATGAAGAGTCATAAAGCCAGTTGGAGAAGCGCCTTACAGTTCGTCACTATCCATGACGCGAGCTACCACGCCGTTTTTCGGATTGGCGTCAGAAGACCCGCGTTAGGCCACGCTGAGGCCGGGTCACACGCCGTCGAACTGCAATCGCAGCTTCTGCAGCTGCTCAAACGAGCTAACTTCGGTCACTTTCACCTTTCCGACTCCTCGGAACAGCTTCCGGAGGTGGTTGATACCGTTCTCTACGGCGATAGTCTCGACATCGACCAAGACAACGACCACCAGCCAAGGTCTTCTTCATCTCGTTCTGTCTTGAAGGTAGCACTGGCACCTGTGCGTGTCATATCCCTGCCAAAGCCGCAGCTCTTCGAGCTTGTCGACGTTCCTAGCGATGCTGGTAGTAGCGATGCTGGTAGTAGCGATGCTGGCAAGCATGTCTGCTTGGAAGCTCTTGTTTTCGTCCATCCAGCGGCACAGCTATATGTCCGTAGAGCGCTGAAGCAAGCATTAGTCCAGATGACGGACGAGAGGAAAACCTCGCTGATTGACCTCCCACCCCTTCCCCGTAGCTTTGTGCAGGCCTACGGTTACCAACTAGAATCGCCACCCGACCCCTGGCTTGCTGCCGGCGGTAAAGACAGCACCATGTCAAAGCTGGAAAAGAAAAGAAGACAACAGGCACTGTCTGTAGGTAGCGCGAAAACGTCAGCTTTTGCTGCACGGAGCTCTCCTATGCAGGAGGGCGACGTGGCGACATTCGTCGAGTCGAACGAATGCACAGAGCTGAAGAGGAAGCAGGGCTACAACATCTTTGAACTCGTCGGTCCAAGGGCACCCGCGCTGCTGCGGAGCGTGCTCAAGCTTGACCGGCGATCTAACTCAGAAGATTCAATAGCCCAGTTCCACCGCTTACTCAACAGCTCCAATGTCCTTAAAGTTGAGCTTGCGGCCATCAACGTTCACGACCCTCGCCTGTCCTATCCTCCAAAGCTGAAGCCTGTTGTGGCCACGGACACGGACGCTGGGCCCGCAACAATCTCCACAAGAGCCGTCCATAGCCAGCTGTTGGCATTTGGCGCCTCTAGCCCCCGCTTCAGCAAAGGCCAGATCGACTCTCGCCGGGCCAAAAACGTAATTCCTGGCGCGCGACTTGAGCCGGACCCACGAGACGATGTGGTGCCCGTCGTGGTAGTCAGAAAGCGGCTGGTGAGGCAGCCGCTCGTCAAAACATACACGCTGTTGGTGCCGCGTGGATGGGGCGTTGCCTTCTTCCTGTCCCTCGTCGCCACACACCAATCCGGCGCGTCGTGCGGAGCGCGCGTCCTGGGCCAGCACCAGCTGCGGCACCAAAAGCTGGAGCTGGCCGCCTTGACGGCGTCCCGTGCGGACCCGAACGTGGCCACCGAGGCCGACGTGCTCAGCTACCCATTCAACTGGATCGGGACGATGGCGTACGCCGTAGCCGAGAAAGAGGCCGCCAAAGCCAGATGCGAAGAGTGGAATCGGCGGCCAAAGGGCAAACGGACGGAGTATCTGTTTCCCACGCACAGGGAGTGGGAGGCTGCCGTGAGGACGATACCTGCGCTGCAGTTGCGCGAGCGGCTGTCCACGGACCGGGTGGGGGCAGCGAGGCCGTTCCCCTTTGGCGGGTCGCAAATGTGGCCATGGATTCACGCCAACTCTGAGCGGCTTTTCCACGATGACGACACGGCCGGTGGCCCGACCCCGAGGCCGTGGCTGATCAGCGCAGCGCCCCGCTGTGCCGCTGAGATGGCAGCGATGGAGTCGTTGGTCGGGACCTCGCAGTTTGGGACGGCGATGGTGGCGCTCAAGCTCGAGGCGGTGCGCAAGGGCACTGTGAGCAAGCTGGGCAGTTTAATGCTGGCGCCGACGCGCGCGGACCACGCATGCTGGGTGCACCACCTGGACGCCAGCGACCACCCGGCGCTGGTGGAGAACCGGACCAGCATGGCCAAAGTCGACAAGCCGCATCTGAAGGCGCTAGTCGAGCGGCGATGTGAAATCATGCAGATCGGACGCAGCGCCCCCGGCTCGGCGCCAGGCACGCTGGCACTACAGCTGGCAACACGCCGCCAGCACGCGCCCACCGACGTCTGGAGCACCTACCTCGCCGCAGCCCCCGACGCCGAGGAGCTGCACATACGCAGCGCCGACTGGAATCACACCGTTGGCGTCGTTGTGGATGGTGACTATTCGCTGGGTAACGGCAAAGGTTTCGGCATCGGCGCCATCACCCTGCGCGCCTGGAACGAGCTGGTGCAGCGGCAGGCTGAGCTCGATGCCGCCAAGGCGGACGACAAAGGCCGGCGACGACGGCGCAACCCCATCAACACAACCCATCTGCTGCTGATGCGGGAGCCGGGCACAGACGTGGTGCGCGGCGTAGCGGCGAGCTTGTTCCCCATATAAACAGGATACCTCCATCAGCAATGGCAACGCAGGCGGGCCATGCCTGCGTTTTCGATACTTAAACGTACAATGCTGATTACACTAGTGAGACCGGTCTATGCGATTGTGTGGACGGGACTACGGTGGCGCAGGGGCGGGCGTGTCGGGGGGTGAGAGGGCGTCGAGCTCGGCGAGGCGGAGCTCGTGCCTGCGGCGGCGCTCGTCGAGCTTTTGTTGGATGAAGTCGTGCTTCCACTTGTCGATTTCGCGTTCGCTGGCGACGATGCCACGCTTGCCGAGCTCGGTGCGCGCGCGCGCGCGCACCATGTTTTCCTCGGAGCGCTGCTGGCTTTCGTGGCTGAGCAGGACGGTGTCGGCGCCGACAACAAAGCCGAAGATCGTGGCGCCGGAGGTGAGGAATCCCTTGAGCGCAAGCGTCTGGCGCCGGAAACCCGGGAAGAGCTGGTGCGCAAAAAAGCACGCCGTCGCCCCCAGCGCCGTGTACATCAGCGCGCCCTTCACCGCCGCATTCTGCACACCATAGCAAACAGCCACGCGTCAGCCCACACCTCATCCACACCCCGGCAAGAACAGAAGCCGCCCACCTACCCGTTGCAATTCATACGCCGACTCGATCTGCGTCTCGCGGTGGCGTATGCGTTTGGGCGCTCCGCCCAGCTCCGAGGTGCTCAATGCCGACAGCGGCGTCCCCGCCCCGTCAACCCGCGCTTCCAGTGCACCCGACCCCGCCGACATCCGCGGATCGGATTCGGACATGGGCCTCGTGCGTGACGCTTTCGCTGGCGATCTTGATGAATTCCGCCCGGATCGTGCATTCGTAAGATGTGAGCACATCTTCTCGCAGTCTCGTGGTGGCGGTTTCGCGGCTTCTCAGCGTGGCTCGTGTGGGTGGAGGCATAACGGCATCATTACATAAGCTGCATTCACATGACGGACGGCGGTCGTGAGCGTGAATCTTAGGTTGCAACGCCATGAATGACAATTTAACACGCGTCTTCCCCTTTTCCCTGAACGTGAGTTGGGAGTGTGAATTACTTCCCTGCGGTGTGATTCAAAGTCGGTCTTAGGGAAAAAGACGAATTCGAAATGCAGCAGAAGAAAGGGTTCATTTCGGAATACCAAAGCAGAAAAGCAAGATTTCAAACTTTTTTCGCTCTCTGCGTTACCGCTTATCTTTGCGCCATCATCCCTGTCGCCGTCCTCATCACGTTACCTGCTCTCAGAGACCATCCAGTCGCAGTCACCCAACCGTCGGCCGTTCGAAGACAGCATCATGCCGAAGAGCGATAAGAGAAAGGCAGCGTCGTCGTCATCGGCGGCGCAGACAGCCGATCCAGCACTCCAGGACACCTTCACCATTGTCCACGCCTTCCTAGCAGAGCATGCCCCCTCGGCTGCGCAGCACCTTGCAACTGCGCTCCCCACCTCGCCTTCTCCATCCGTCAGCTCTTCGCCAGCCCCCCGCATCCTGGCATCTGCGCTTGTCGACCACGTTCGCAACTCGCCCCGCAAATCGTGGCCCGGTTTGGTCGCTGCGAATCAGAAGGCCTCGTCTCCTACGCCCATGGACGAGGACTCTGCCGAGTCAGACTCAAGCTCGGACTCCGACACGGACTCTAGCTCCAGCTCTGATTCGGACTCTGACTCGAGCTCCGCTTCCAGCTCCAGTTCAAGCTCCAGTTCCAGTTCTAGTTCCAGCTCTAGTTCTAGCTCTGGCTCTAGCTCTAGCTCTAGCTCTAGTTCCAGCTCCAGCTCCAGCTCCGACAGTAGCTCAAGCAGTGATGATGAAGATGGCGATGGACAGGTCGAAGATGTGGATGCGGAAGTTGCTGCATCCTCGACAGTTGTGTCGGACTCGCAGGATGAGACCGAAGCTCAGCTTTCCAGCAAGGGCATGGCCACCCCCACGCTTGCCTCTACTCCCTCAGCAACACCCTTCTTCACCACCTCCACCACCAAGAAGAGGAAACATTCTCCGGTTTCAGGTTCAGACGCAGACTCGTCGGACTCGGGTAGCGACAGCGAGAGCAGCGACAGTAGCGACAGCAGTGACGACGAGTCCAGCGATTCGGACGACGACGAGGCGGCACCGAAGGAAACAAAGACGGTTGAAAAGGCCGAAAAGGACGGCAACGCATCTGATTCCGATGCTGGATCCAGTTCCAGCTCTTCGGCGTCCTCATCGTCTAGCGATGACTCGAGCAGCTCCGACTCGGCTTCTAGCAGCAGCAGCTCCGACTCGGACTCGAGTTCGGATTCGGACTCTAGTTCCAGCGACAGCAGCAGTAGCAGCAGCAGCGATAGTGACGAGGATGACAGCGACACTGACTCGGACTCCTCGTCTTCTTCGTCGGACGATCAATCCAAGGCGGCTTCGCCAAGTCAGAAGGCCCCTCCCGCTAAGCGGCAGAAGGTAGCGGATGCGTCTTCGTCATCTTCCTCGTCTTCTTCTGTCTCCTCCGCCGTGTCTGCCGACTCGTCCGCTCAGACTACTCCGACGCCTGTTTCTTCTACCTCTGCTGCGCCCTCGACGAGCGTCTCCACGCCCCTGCGCCGCCAGGCTGTCGCTGGCATCGCTACGACACCCGCCTCAAGCGGCAAAAAGGTCGTCAATGCGCCCTTTCAACGCGTCAAGGTCGACCAGGTCACCTTCCACGATGACCGGCTTCGTGACATGTCGTATGCAAGCAAGGCCGGCGTCTCTACCGACGAGTACGGCGCCCGCGCCAGCCGTGACCTCATCGTCACGCGCGGCAAAGGCTTCACCAAGGAGAAGAACAAGAAGAAGCGCGGCTCGTACCGCGGCGGCGCCATCGACGTCTACGGCTCCCACAGCATCAAGTTCGACGATGACGAGTAGACGTTCTCCCTCCATCTCCGCATCTGGCCGTCTAACGGTTCCATGCATACCACCACCGTGCACGCCTTCACATGCTGCCTCTTTCGTTCGGCCCCCGCATCTAGCATGGCCCTGTACTTTGTCTTTTCGATTCCGCCGCACTGTGACAATGATCGTATCTGATAGCATCCCAGAAGCCCTCAAAGCTTGCCGAGACGAGTGGCGCCATCCAGGCGGATGTAAGATCCGTTCTGTGGCCAAGCAGGTATGATAAACAAGTGGGCGTGATTAGCGAAGAAATAGAAGGGAACGGAGGGAGGGTGGGGGTGCTTACGAGCATGCTGTTTTCGATGCAGGTCTGTACGGCGAGGGCGAATTCGTGCGGGTCGCCGAAGCGGGCTGGATATTCGCTCATGCGGAGGATGGCGGAGCGCTGGCGGTCTGGGAGTTGGCGCATCATGGGGGTTTCGAAGAGGGCGGGGGCGAGGGTCATGACACGGATGGCGTAGCGGGCGAGGTCGCGGGCCATGGGGAGGGTGAGGCTGAGGACGCCGCCCTTGCTGGCGGCGTAGGGGCACTGGCCGGTTTGGCCTTCGAGGGCGGCTGCGGAGGCGGTGTGGATGATGATGCCGTGGTCGGAGGTGGTGGTGTCGGGTTTGGGGGGTGGCTTGGGGAGGTCGCGCACGAGCCGTGCTGCGGTCAGCCGCGCGACGTTGAAGCTGCCCACCAGGTTGATCTCGACGACGCGCCGGAACGTCGCCAGGTCGAACGGCGCCCCGTCCGCGCCCACCACCTTGCCTGCCATCGCCACCCCACCGCAGTTAACACACCCCCCCACCGCAACCCCCGGCCACGCCGCATCCGCCCCCGCAATCGCCGCCTCCACCGCCTCCTCGTCACACACATCCACCTCAAACCCCGCCGCCCGCTTCACCCCCCCACCTCCTCCGTTCAGCTCGCTCGCAAGCGCAAGCGCAGCCTCAGCATTAATGTCCATCACCGCTACATACCCGCCTAGCGCGTGCAAGTGCCGCACCGTACCCGCCCCAAGCCCTGACGCCCCCCCCGTCACGTAGAAAATCCGATCCTTGATCTGCATACTCGTCCTCAATGTCGCGTGCGTAGGCCGTGACGTCGGTATGTGCCGGTGTTGCTACTTCGGTGGGGGTAGGCGGTGGAAGCAAGAGGACGATACTATGTGGGCAGCAGGGAAGAAGCGCAGCGCGGGCAGCCAGCCCCGCCTGCCGTGCCTTTCACCAACTCCGGCTCTCTGCCCGGCAACCGGAAAGGCCCAAGCGGCCCAGAAATGTTAAATCATTGCCATCAACACCCGTCGCGACACACACCATCAGCCATGAGGCCAAGGCCGTGCCGCCCCCAAACAACTCACACTACACAGGCAGCAGAAGAAGAGAAAGATAGATTGCAAAAGGAACTGTAACGAAAGGAAAGGTGAGGGCAAAATGCCGGCTACTTTAATTGGGGAAAAAGGCGGGTTGGCAAGATGTACAGGACCACTGGGCACCAAAAAGGCCACTAAAAGTGCAGAATCAACAAGGATACAGGGAAAGTACGACGGTAAGAGCACGAGCGGTGGTGCTAGTCTTTTGGCAGACCCGCACACCTACCAGCCAGGGTGAAGTGCAGCTCCTCGTACTTTCTATCCGCCTTAAGCAGATTTAAATCGCCAACAGTGGTCGGGGATTTAGACCGTCGGATCAGTGTTGTCATCCTTAGCAGCTGGGTCGGTCGAGTTGTCGTCCTTAGCAGCTGGGTCGGTCGAGTTGTCGTCCTTAGCAGCTGGGTCGGTCGAGTTGTCATCCTTAGCAGCTGGGTCGGTCGGGTTGTCATCCTTACCAGCTGGGTCGGTCGTACCACTGTCCTTCGTGAGATCACCGCCAGCGTCGCCAAGAGACTTTGGCTTACTGCCAATAGGCTGAGCGGGCTCGCTAGGATCGCCCATGTCATGGAGGTGAAATTTTACGTCGCTGCCGGCGCCTGCATCAGTATCGTCATTGTCGCCGCTGTAAGGCTTCTTATGGCCGCCGGCATCTGCATCAGCATCGCTGTTGTCATCACTGTAAGGCTTCTTGCGGCCGCCGGCGCCTGCATCAGCATCATCGTTGTCATCGCTGTAAGGCTTCTTGTGGCCGCCGGCATCTGCATCAGCATCGCTGTTGTCATCACTGTAAGGCTTCTTGCGGCCGCCGGCGCCTGCATCAGCA